>VDFB02066157.1:0-14868 GCA_007258455.2 Sequoia sempervirens
AGACATGAATTGGATATCCAAAATAAATCGAATATCTGATTTGTAGTACTTTGGCTTGGGCATTGCTATGGAGCAATGTACTGATAGCCAACCAAAAAAAAAAGCCAACTTGAGATTTTTGCATTTTCTGGCAAGTTAAAAATGCTACTTTTTTCATGTTTCCACTTTTTGGCCCATCATGATCCTACACATACCCAAGTCTAAATCAGGTAGTTGTTATTGCTAAGGTGGATCACTCCTTTCTTCGAAGGCCATACACTTATGATTGGGTCAAGTGTTCTTTTCTTTAGAAAATTCCTATTGCCTTTTTGATAGGTTAATTATGATTTGATTAGATGGGTTATGAAGCACTTATCTCAAACAAATATCTTTATGAAAGAAGTATATTGGCATGAAATTAAATATGATTTGTATTCCAATGTAAAAACTACAAAGAATGGAAACAATTCTTTCAACACATAAACTATTATGTAGTAGTCAATTAAAATGAAAAAGCTTACTCTATATTAGTTAGGATACACAACTAAGAAAATGATCTAAAGTTACTTATTTATCCTAGAGGAACTAAGTATATAGTATACAAATAAAACCAACAAACCCACAACTACCTCTATTTTGAAGGAGTTTAGTTTTCTCCCCTTCCTGATCTTGTTAATATTGTCTAATTATTTTAAAGAGATGAAGGGTCATAACACAACTTTATTCAACTCAGTAAATAGCTTGGTTAATGAACTTGACAAAAGCAACAAAACAATTGCTACATTTGGCATTTCATGTTGAATGAAGAGTGGTGACAGTAATCAACTTATAGTTTAATAAAACACTATTTTTATAAGAAGGCTTGACATTAGAAAGATAAGTGTTACTTATAGTTTAATAAAACACTATTATAGTTTTACCAACATATACTATTGTATGCTTGCATGGATTCTTAGTTAATATATGGGGAGAGAAAGAGAGAGATAGAGATATATTGGAAGAGAAAGAGAGATGGAGATATATGGGAAGAGAAAGGAAGAGAGGTGGAGACATAGAGTTGATGGATAGGGGGGATAGGGAGGGAGAGATGGTGAGAGATAGAGAGGGGGAGATAGAGAGGGGGAGGGAGAGAAAGGGATATAGATAGAAAGAGATAGAGAGAGGAGTGAGGGAGATAAAAAGAGAAATAGATATAGAGATATAGAGTAGAGAGATGGAGGGAGAGATGGAGTGAATGAGAGAGAAAGGGGGGAGAGGGAGAGATAGCTCAATAGAGAGAGAAGGGAAGAGGCGGGAGTGACATAGATAGTGGGAGATATAGAGATATAGAGAGTGATAGGGAGAGATATATCAATCACCCTCCCTATATCTCTATCTACTCATCCTTATCTCTTTATCTCTCTACCCCTCTCTATTTATGTCTCCCTTTCTATTTGTATGCTTGTCATTATCTCCCTCTCTCTCTATATTTTCTTCCCTATATTTATCTTTGTCTCCTTAAGTGTGGAATGGGTACATTGAAGAGTTCTTAAAGGGGAATTATCATATCTTTAATCAAATGGCATGGTACCTTGAGCATAACTCCCCAAGGACACATGCCATCCTTGGATTGTTGACATGAAACAACCAATCAAAATTTAGTTTCTCTCTCTCTCATATTAATATATATTACTATTATATTAATTATATTTTGTATTATATAAATATATACTTATTATTAATTATTAATTACCATAATTTTATAATGTGTATTTAATAATTTTGTTGTAAAGAATATATAAATATATAATTATGGCCAAGTCAATACTATATTATTTATTATGTAAAATATAGCTAATATATACTTTACTATATTGTAGAATATTAAAACGTAGCTAAATGGCACCAAAATTTTGAACTTAATTAACATACTATAAAACCTAATGAAACCAGGTTGTAGTTCATCAAATTTGAGAAGTGAAAGGTCAATACCAGTGTTGAGGAAGAGTTTGGAGTGGTGAAAACAAGGTCAATGCCAGCACCGAAGAAGATTTTGGAGTAGTGAAAACAAGGTCAATAACAACGTAGAGGAAGAGTTTGGAGTAGTGAAAACAAGGTCAATGCCAGTGCCAAGGAAGAGTTTGGAGTTAAAACAAGGTCAATACCAATGCTGAAAAAGAGTTTGGAGGAGTGAAAACAAGGTCAATATCAGTGCCGAGGAAGAGTTTGGAGGAGTGAAAACAAGGTCAATACCAATGCCGAGGAAGAGTTTGGAGTTAAAACAAAGTTAATACTAGTGCCGACGAAGAGTTTGGAGGAGTGAAAACAAGGTAAATATTAGCGCAAAGGAAGAGTTTGGATGAGTGAAAACAAGGTCAATACCAGTGCTGATGATGAGGTTGAGGGTACTTAGGGAAAATTGATGACTAAGGGGCAATGAGTACTATAAGTTTGGCACCCCCATTCTCTTTAACCTTCAATTTTCATGCCTAGTTTCCAAAGATCTTCTTGTACATTGGCACCCCTATTCTCGTAAAATGGTATAAGATAAGACACAAAAATAAAGTAGCTTATACAAAATATATCCACCTACAATCCCATTCAAGCATTTTAATTAATTCCTTGAATTAAACCTAAAATAAAAATCATACACACCACAACAGTGAGATGAACAAAACAACTCTTGATAATTTTAGTCAAAATTCAGATATGCTTGTACAATGAAGAGACATGAGTTCAAATTAATCATATCAATTCAAATGCCAGTACTATCATAAAACATCAAATCCCCATGAATTCAAAACCTGCTATAGAATGACTCAAAACCTAAATTGCATTTTCCCTAAAACCATTAGACTTTACAATTTGCTTTGCAACTTCATCTAGACTCGACCAAAAATATCTAACTTGTTAACCCGTACTTCTGGTCTTGAAATCCTTCTTATAGAAAAAGGACGAGCAAACAAGCATTAGGCTAGAAAGCATACATGTCACCAACCAATTGGACCATCTTGTGATATTCCAAAAAATTGTTACAATAGAAATCTCCCCAGAGAATCTTCTTGTTCATCGTGCCCAATGAGAATGGTTGATGCAACAACAAAAAACTTCAAGAATTCCGCACCTAAACTATCACCAAAAAATAAAATTGGAATCTATTGTAACTGCAATAGTTGATTTGTCAACCGTTAGTAGCCTACTCCTTTTCACTCTTCCTTAGTTAAATATACATTTACCCATTTCTACTACTTTTCATCTGTTGGCCAATCAAAATTGATCACTTCATTCACCTCGACACTATAAGGTTTGTACTTAAATACCACCTAATTCGGCTTCTCTTTCAGTAAAAGACTCCAAGAATGAGCTGGTGCTAATGATTTTTTCCATACAACTCACCAACAAATCATAATCTGAGTTACCCTATTTTTTAGGGTTTTGTAGTCCAAACATGATATAAAGGGGCTCTTACACTTTTTATGATTATTATAGCTTGTGTAAGAGGCCCCATGGATACTGTTGTAATTATAGGATGCATGAATAGGCCGTAAGATGAGAAATAAAGAAGGTATAGCTACTATCCTCTATAGTTTTGTGAAGAAAATTAAAGCATGTAAAATGAGAGGTTCAAGCCTAGGTTTCAACAAAACATGTATGGGAGATCTAATTTTATGAATTTTTATCCATGTGCAGACCTAATGGGTTGTTTTTGAACACTGAATATAAATGATATACATGCACCCACACACACATATATCTATGTATGTATGTATGCATATGTATTTTTAAATGTAAATGTAAATGCAATTACTAGATGCTATCCTAGAACAATAAATGCAACATATCATTAAAGAAATCTATATCTATGTATATAAATGTGTATTTCTAAATGCAAGTGTAAATGCAAAGAGCATATGGTTTTGTAGTGTTATAGATACAACATATCCATAAATTAATGTAATTGAAGTTCTAAAGTCTTCAACACATATAATATGAAATCGATCAAACTATTAAACTACATGAGAAATAAATGAAAACAGTAAATGCATATGTATGTGTATTTGTAAATGTAGGTGTAAAATAAATAAGAATAATGAAAATTATAAAAGAATATAAGGAAAGGTCTCCTCCCTTCTTGGTAGTGATAACCACCTCCACACACAACCCTTAAAAATTATGAATAGAGGAATATAATCTTTGAAGAACTCAAAGTTGATTCTCTCCTACTCGATGCAATTAGTCATTTTATGCTTAGAAACATTTATAGTGATTACTAGAGGAACATAGACCAATTCTTCATAATAGAAGCAGAATTAACAAGTACTTTTACAATGATAGAATTATGAGGTGTCCCTTAGGTTAAATGAATAATTCCTAGCTAAATTATTTAAATCATGTCCAACCATATAAGAGAAGACCGATGCTATGTGTACCTGGATACCATGGAGAAAGGCTAGTCTTTGGGCTCTTTCATCAATCATCCTACCTTAAAACATACCAAAAATCTCCTAGCAATTAGACATAGGAAGATTTAATGACTTAAAAAAAATTTATTGCCAAAGTGTAAACTTATGATAACTCTTAAACCAAGCCTAGTACACACTCCCTCCCAACCACTCTACACATATGAAATTAAATGTAAATTTGTTTCTATTTTAGTTATGTAGGTGTCCAAATAAACCACTTGGTGGTGTTTTCCTTCAAGTTTATTTAATTGAATTAAGAGCAAAAGTCCTTTGATTACAATTAGAGAATATATTTGAGGCCTTGGTTGTGTAACTGGTGGACCATAGTCACATTTAACACTTGTTACAAAGTTTGGGAGTTAAAACGTTAAGTAGATTTGATTTGTGATGGACACATTTGGACGGTAGTAACAATAGCTTGCAATCTATCAAGACTTCATTATCTTATAACCTGTAAAATTTTAGCGATGAAATGATAGATTAATCATAATGTCACATTGGGATCACATCACCATAAAAGAACTTCATCCAACATCCTTATGAGTGCAGGTACCACCAAATAGGTATTTTTCAGATCTGTCTTCCTCGAGCGAGGGAAATTCAGAAAGAGAAGAGGAAAGCGAGACATGTTGTATGTCTAAAAGAGGGAGATCAACTAGAGGTCAAAAGATTAGAAGAAAATTCCGTAAAGGCATGGAATTTTTTCTTGCTGAAGGGGGGTCATGTTCTTATGATGATGAGAGCATAGGCGATGTTGAGGTGCCCTTGAGGTACAAACATCTACGGAAACAATGGGTACCCAAGGAAATTCCTCCAATAAACACTAGTACTTTTGTGTCAACGAGAGGATATATCACATAGCACCATCGTCATTACATGGTTTGGGCCTATTTTGCATGGATGACATAAAGGTTTGTTACAAAAAAGTTACTAAATTGATGGAGTATGTCAGACCCTATTATAATTACAAAGATTGGATGCAACTGTTTTGATATACATGAAGTATGCGTAGGTATACACTGTCAGCAAATTATATACAACTAAAAGATAAAGATCAAAATAAAGGAGTGGCTATGTACATTGACAGAAAGCCAAAAATATCAGGGAATATTGCAGGGTTTATAAATAGTACATGACCTAGGTCAACAAGTAAGCAACCTAATTGAATATTCAAAGCGCATGAGGGAAATAATGTATTCGTATATGCGATAAAATCAATAACTACAAGGGAAGAGTTGTTAATCGATTACAATTTGAATCACTTAGTTACAAACATAGTTACTATGGGGGTGGTACATACTATGTACCATTTTATCCAACCTTCAATTAATGACTCCAATATACCATTTTATTCTTATGTTTTTTTTTCATAATTCTATTGGTTTCATTTCAGTAATTTTTTTTATATTTAATTTTTGTCATAGTGGGACATTAATCATACAGAGAAGGCTCTGGCCCAAAACACAAATTGAGATGTATCTTTAGGTGTTTCTACCTGATAGGTTTACCTCATTGTAATTGTACAAATTAGATACGAGCAAAATATTTTATTATTATGTTTTTTTCATAAGTTTATTGGGCTAATTTCGATAATGTTTTTTAATATTCTTGTTGCAGTTGACTGATCAAGGAAAGGCACCAATAGTAGAGGAGAGCATTCACAATGAGGTACAATCAATATTTTGTGATGATAACATCATTTATTCAGCAAACCCTCTCAATATGATAAATAAGATCCAAAAAAAATGCAATGAAGAAATGGTTAAGTTGATATTCATAGTGTCTCAAACAGATGAAATAAGAGAGAGGTTTAAAATATTATTTGAGATATTACAAAACTTGCAAGTAAGTTGTCATGAGGTCTTTAATTATAACATAAGTTCATTCATGGTTTTATATTTTGTACTCTTTTATGTCATGAACTAAAATATGTGTTTCACCGAGTTGCACCTGCGCTGCTCCCTCATGATGCTCGGCCCGATTAGAGATGCGCAGGTGTTGCAGAGGGTAGGGGTTATTTTACAAGTGTCCATCGATCTTCGCACATACATCACATCATCGACCCCATCATTGGTGCCTATGGTGTCATCTGAAATGTCGGCAACACATACCATGCAGGCATTCGTTAATGCACCCTCTAGTAGCGAACACATGCCAGAACATGCGTGAGGACATGTACCTGGGGATGCAGAGGCTACTAGTATTGGTGATGTTTTAGCAACATTTCTTGGATCTTCTTGTATTACTAGTACGAGAACATTGCCAGTCACACTTGTGGTGACCAAGGATTTCGTTCCCATAAAGATAGAGAAGGTCCGGTGCTTTTAAAATGAACATTGTATATACATAATCAATTGGAAATTTACTTATTGATCCCATGATCATTTTGCAGAAAATGATGTTTTTTATAAACATCTAAGTTATATTACATTGGAGGTCTTTGGTCCCACCATACGTACACGGTGGAATGCCCAAAATAAAGATTTAAAAGATGACCTCATTAACCGTTTAGTTGTGTTGTTCGGTGATAAAACATTCAAGCGAACCAAGATCATAGAAAGTTGGTACACCTATCTCAAATATCGCGAGGGACAATATAGGTCGCATTGAGAGAAAGAAAAAAGAAATACGAGCATCCCCATGATTTTGGAGGAGGGAGTGGAAGGACACGGTGTCAGAGATGGAAAGGAGAAGGCTGAAAAAAAAGAAGGAAAGACACCATTGGGCCAAGGAAAGTATGTGATACTATCAACATTGTAATTATATATTGATTACTCTTTCTTTTTACATAATCTAACGTATTTAAAAATTTTCATGGGCTTCTCGATACATCAAAGACAACAAAGGAAAGACTAGAAAAACACGAACAACACAAACTTGGCTCTGGTGGTTATATGAAATTAGCTACAGTGTAAGTATCAATAAATGAAATATTACATCAAATTATAATCAATTGAAAACAATTTTGGTTTTATCACGCGGCTCACTCATGATAATGCAAAATGTAGGGAGCTCTTAATTCCAGCGAGTTCCTGAAGAGGACTGAAGATTGCCTTCAACCGAGGCTGTAGACTAATGGTTGAGCGCCCTAAGAGTCTTGGCTGGAAAACACATTAATCTTCAAGCGCATCGACTGCGTAGGTAAATAAACTCAATAAAGTTTATTTAAAATTGAGCCTACTTGTGCAATCTATTCAATAGTAATTTCCACGATAAAGTAATTACATGCCTATTTGTTTTAAACATTCAAGCAATGATAATACTACACATGACATTGGAATGCAACCTGGTGAGGGTGGAGCACAACATGCAAATGAAGGTCATGGTGTGCATCGATACTTTAGAGCATCGTTAGGCATGTTGGTATGATAGAGCTAGAGTAGATGAGGGAAATATGATGGCCCCATTGGGTAAAGGGACCACTCTAAAGTTCTTTTAAACATATTTAATTACAATTGGTGTATTAATTAATGTAGCCTTTCGTGTTTTAACTTTAGAGCATGTAGAGCGTGATCAATGTGTTGAGCATGATCAGGCTAGAGAAGATCAGGAACATGATGTGGCCCCATCGGGTAAAGAGGACCACCCTCATGTTCTCTTAAACATATTTAATTTCAATTGGTGTATTAATTAATGTAGCCTTTCATGTTTCAACTACAGATCAGGATTTAGAGGGTGTTCAAAATATTGAGCATGAGTCTATAAAAAAAGTTCAGGAACATGATGTGGACCCATCAGTTAAAGAGAACCACTCTAATGTTCTTTTAATTAATGAAATACTTGTAACAATAATAATAAAACATATCAGTTTAACATTTCTTTCTTATTGTTGCAGACCCCCCTTGCAGCAGCGTCCACGTCATGAGCAGATGACTAGGTGTACATTAAGATCATGAGCAGAGGGAAAAACAACTAAAGGGGGACATATATTGATTTAGAAAATGATACCCCACTTCAGATTTTTGTAGCTTTAAAAAAAAAAAAAAAAAAAAAGTGATTGTAATCATATCATGACAACCATATTTTTGATAATATGTAAAAATTGAAAGAATGAATATTATATGTTAATGAATGAATGTGAATATGTTAATTAATGAATGTTACATGTTAATGAATGAATGTTATATATTATTAATGGATGAATGAATGATTAATGTTATATGATTGGATATGGGGAATTGAGAGTGATGTGGGGGGGGGGGGGAGAGGGCCAAATGAGCTTCCACCGTCACGTGGTTGGCCTTGTTAAGTAGAGAATATTAAACTATACTCAAAACAAAGAGAAGCTCAATAAGGTAATGCACTTTTCAATATAAGAAATGCATCGTTTGAAACATCAAACCAATATGCAAAGATGAAGAAAGAGATTAAACTTTTTTTCACTATAATTTGGCAGAAAAATGATTCTTTATACTTGAATCCATGCTTTGCATTATAATTTGAAGTTGTTTCTATTCCAATGTTTTGAATTTAGTTTGTTTGTATGGCTTTGTATGAATACCACATTGTGTTGTGTGTGGATTTGGTTTCAAAGCTCTGTTTCTTTTGTTTTTAATGGTGACATAACTCTAAAATTTGACTTTTGTGCATAATAGGTTAGTGGAAAAATTGGCAGCTATGAAGGGTTTAGAGGTTTGATTGAGATATATACACGGATATTTGGATCTTGTTGTTGATGGGAGGCTTGACTTAACCATGAAATTTTGTACCATCTATAGGTATGCAAAATTTTCTCTACTTACATTCATTCTTGATCATATATGTTGTAAATGATATTAATGCTTCAAACTTAAGATTTGTTTCATTGTTATAATGATCAAAATGTTATACTTTTCTATACATTCAAGCATTCTCTTACCCCCTACCCTTTGCTCTCTCCCCCCTCCTTTTAAGAATTTTCTTTGTCATAAAAGATTCACATTTCTTTCTCATTTACACAAATTTATCTGAAGCGCTAGGAGTGAATAAAGATATGTAAAAGATGATGGATTATGTCTAAACAACAACTTTCCATCTTATAGATAATTAAATCCTTAATATTTGAATAGTTTAGAGCTCGAATAATGCTTGTATATGCATGTGTAGCAATAAGGGAGCCTATGTGAAGATTGAAATTTAAAACATCACTTTGGTATTTTTCCTTAGGCAGTGAAATGATATTTTGAGTAATACAAACCTACACACATTGATATTTTTCGGCATTGCATTGAGCAATTTTTTTTCTCTTATACCTACCCTCGACTAGACATGGAGGTATATAATATTCGTTTCTGGGTTTATTTTGTAAGTAGTTAATTTCACAGAGGAAGAATAAAATCTTCTTAATGCCCTGTGTCAGGTGTGAAAGCATATGAATCACTTGCCGAAGGCACCTTTTTGTATTCATCCAAAAACTGGTTTGTTCTTTTTATGTTTCTTGCATGTGTTTTTGTTTAGGCTCTAGAGATGTAGCTCGATTCTTTCCTTTGCACTTTTAATCTATTTTGATGATTACAGTAGATTGTCCTCATAATTTTTCATGTAGATCTGTTTGTAACCTTATTTTCTACCAATAAATTTAGAGCTTATGTCCCGGACCATTTCACTAACTTGTAGTCATCCATTACTTCATATGTTTCAAGGATTGTGTGCATTGTGCCAATAAAATGTTGACTGATTGTGAGAACTTTAATCCTAGAGGTACATGCCCCAATCTTTTCTCCACAAAGTAAAGAATGCTTTCCTACGCTTCTTTTATAGGTACTTTAAATGGTTAATTGAATGCTTCTTTGAATCGGGAATGGTTGAACCTTGGATTAAAATATATATGACATTAGGTAAAACGCGATATAATGATAAAGCTGAGGTCCATTGAACACAAATTATGAACATAATTTACTAGACTATGAATAGTGTTACAATTATAATTGTTTTCTCCTTTACCTACCTCTGCATTAATGAAAAAGATAAATCCCTATAAATCTAACCATGAAAGTGTTGAAATCTGCAGTATCTGCAAGACTTGGGAAACTATCAAACATATTCTTTTTTAATGTTTTTATGCTCAGGAAATTTGGTACTTATTCTGCCATAAGCTGAAGGTTTCGAATAGCAGTGGTAAAATTAATTGGCATGATATTCTATTTTGTAATTTCAAGCTCAAGTTTGATTGTAAGCTATTAATTAGTTGAAGGAAAGTCCCAGCAACCCCCAAAGTCACAACGATAAGTTATCATTGGTGAGAATTGTAGCGATACACTTAAGATCGAAGGAATAATTCTCAAGGAGACTCAGAACGTTGGTATGATTGCATGACACCATAGCGACATATGATCTATTGGCTATCGGTGAGACTTAGAACATCAATGAGACTATGTGACACCAAAGTGATACGTAATATTGACTGTTGAAGAGACTCAAGGCGTCGACGAAACTACATGAAGTCTCAACAGGTGCCTAATAAACATGGAAAATGATTGAATAAAATAATTTCCTAAGATTTGAATATGAAGGGACATGACTTGATTGATCTCTCACCGATGGTACATTTCAACAAATATTTTTTTAAAAAAAATTGCATTGTTTTGTTGAAATTTTGATGAACACAACCGATGAGTCACCGAAAAGGTTTGACGAAGTTGCTATAGCTGCAATTTCGACAAAGTCCACCGATGAATGACAGAAAGGTCTTACAAAGTTGCTTAGCTACGATGGAGGATTTGTCGTAACTCCTTGCTCATTTCATCACAAGTTCGACGAACGTCACCGACGAATCACATAAAAGGTCTAATGAAGTTGGTTAGCTGCGATGAAGGCTTCGTCGTAAATAATTTCCCATTTCGTCGAAATGGCAATAAACTTTGGTGTTCTTTTGATGCCCATTTTGTTGATATTCCGACGAACATCTGAGCCATTTTATGATGCTGGTGATTGACGAATCTACGTTTTTATTTCGACATTTAATTCGTCGTCGGACTTGCGATGAAAAAACAACGACGAATTTTTTTCATCATTTCAACGCTATTCCGACAAAGATTTGTCAAACCACTGACGAACGTTCATCAAAAAATGGTGTCAAATTCAGTAGTGTGTAGTGGATTGGTGCTCACAAATTGTATAAGAGGGAATTGGTGTCTCCTATAGGTTGGTTCGTACAAAGATTGTAAAGAGATTAATATAAAAGCAATATCTTGTCATGGTTTTCTCTCGTATGGGTTTCCACATAAATTTGGTGTTATTGTGTTCCTAATTATTAGATCTTGCATGGTTGTTATTGTTGTGGTTGATTAAGTTTTTTAATTGGGAAAAGTTTGGATCTACTGATTCACCTCTTTCTTAGTATAAGCGTGTGCTCATCACTTTGTACATAAAGTGTGTTGTGATCAATTAGACAAGAGGCGTTATCTATAAACATAAGCTCCATTGCCCTCCTAAGGGTAAGCTTGTTCCTCTTAATGCATGGATGAAGCTATAAGTAGACCAATTCCTTTCAACAATAGAAAAACTAGAAATTTGGGATACCAAACAAATGGCTAGAGAGGTAGTAAAAAAAGTAGGCCCACGCATATTCCACCATAAAATTGGGTTCTCATGTTCAATTATCTTCTTATCTATCTTGGCCTCCTCTAAATATCTTGTAGGAGTGGGAAAAAATGTAGAACCATACATCTTTTGAATAGCCTTCACAAACCCTACCTTCACCTCAACAACCTATTTAGGTGTAATTTGGCCAATCCTTTAAATGTACAACTTTGGGTTCAATGCATAAGCAACCATGTGCAAAGTAATGTTGAGTTTCTCAGATCTATGATGAATGATTGGTTGAATATATTTGTTGTTGAATTGTAATGTGGGGTAATTTTCTTGCACAACAACCTTCATTTGGTCAAACATAATATCAATACACTCATACACCTCTCCAAGGCTAGGTGCATTGGAATCCCCATATCTAATCACTCTAAAGACTAGAGTAATGGCAAAGACAATCTAGTTTACATCACCCCAAAAAACATCACTCTTCACCACATCCTTCACCCCCTTTCCCTACTTTGTCTTCAACTCAAGTCACTGATTCCATTCTACTGCCATAAACATTAGTTGAAATTATTCTTGCAAACTCATTATCCTCTCCAAAAGAATGAAATATGATCAATATCTAATCTTTACAATTTTCAAGAATTCCTTCTTAGCAAAGGTCCTAAAGAGTACATGTGAAGTCTGGTGGTTGTAGATAAACATCTACACATCTATAGCATCACTAACAACTACTTTGGTCCAACCGATTTTTCCCATGTCCTTGAATGAATTATTAATGGCATACACACAACAAGGAGTCCACTAAGCTACATCAATTAACTTCCTTTCAGTTTTGCATACATAGGCCACATCTATCACTACTTGCACTACATTTTGTGGCCCAACTTCCTCTATAGCATCTTTAAGAATCTAAATTGAAAATTAGCATCCTTGGGATTCCTTAAACAACCAACAACCCTAACGAAATAAAGAAACTTTGTACACGTAACCATGATATTGATGAGTGGAAAATGCCTAAAGTCCATCCACCCATCCATGACTATGTTGCATCCACTTGCAACTCAAGATTCCTTCATTTTCTCCATTAAATTATTAATCTTGTAATAGTTTTTATCCAAGATTTTTGTCCTCAATTTAGTCTCCCCTGGTGGCATATATGATGGTCCCACCATTATAATCTTTGACACAATCTCCTTATAATAAAGAAGGCAAGCCACATGGAATGGAATGCCATTGGAAAAGAAGAATTTACCAATAGCATCATTTACCTCATCCTTCAATTACACTTTTAATAAATCTACAAACGAATTTGGAGCATCACAAGTCACCCTATGTTTCCCCTAGACTCTATTGCCCCTAAATTAGAAGAAACTAGAATGTGTCTATGACCTTTGTAAAGTATTAAAAGTAACTTGAAGGCCCCTCCCCCCTAGTGCAAAGAAGCAAATGTAGGTGTGATTTCTTCACTACCTCCCCATAATTTGCTTATGTCACCCCTATATTTCAAGTTTTGTGCTAACTTGACACATACTTCTACACCTTTGCCTCAGATACAAAGGAGGTGGGAATCAACTCTAGTAATTTTGCTTTAAAATTCAAGTTTACAAAAGTGGCACTTCCACCACCTAGTGACCCAAAATGTCCCAAGCTTTGCTTGTAATTTTGTTGCAAATTGTTTTAAAAGGGACTTAGGATCAAAGGGACCCTTAGCATATTTTTGCAATGTTTTGGAAGGGAAACTATCATTTGCACTCCCGATGGAACTAGTGGCATCACCCCTCTTTTTTGTACTTTCATCAGGTGCACAATCAAATTCAACTTCAACTTTTAGTTTAACCTCTTGAAGCTCAACCTCATCCTTATTCATGCTATCATAACTCATACTCATAGAGATGCTACAAGAAACCATATAAAATTTATAAGTTTATATTTTAAAATTAAAATTCAAACCATGCATAATGCAAGGGATTAAGACACAAGGATTTTCTTTTTGTTTGCCTTACTTTAGGTTGCATGTAGCATAGAAGCAAAGGATACAAAAATAAGAATCCTTCTTCTTAACCTTTGTCAAATCAAAATTGAAATGTAACTTCGTTGAAAATTGTTTTAAAGGGAACTGATGATCGAAGGGACCCTTTGCATATTTTCACAACATTTTAGAAGACAACTAGCATTTGCACTCCCAACGAGACTAGTGGCTTCACCCTTATCTACTTTTGTACTTTCATCAAGTGCATAATCAGATGCAATTTCAACTTCTACTTCAACCTCTTAAAGCTCAACCTCATCCTCACTCATGGAATGAGAACTCATACTCATAGAGGCATTGCATGAAACAATATAAATTTATAAGTTTACAATTTAAAAATTAAAATTCAAATGATGCATAATGCAAGAGATTAAGACATAAGGATTTTCTTTTTGTTTTTCTTACTTCAAGTCATATGAAACACAAAAGCAAAGGATACACAAATACAAATCATTTTTCTTAAGCTTCAAACAAGGAATTCACTTTTGGTTTTTTTACTTTAGCTCGCAAAAAGCACACAAGTAAATAATACACCAAAATTAAAGTCCTAACTTGACAAAAATTTCAACACCTAAACAATTGAATATTGTTATAAAATTTAAAATTTTAAAATTTGATCATTATTCATTTGTAAAACTAAAATGATGAATTTAAATTGAAATTTGCAATAATGTAAATAGTAAACTCCTAAATTAACAACTAAATTTGTCAACTAAAATTAGTAATTAGTAATTAGTACAAAATTGAACAATTAAAAAAAAGTCATGAAAAAAGCCTACCTTGAGGCTTGAATAATGCTTCCATCCTTTGATTCAATGGTGGATTGATGTCACTCTTCCTCTCACCATTCCTCAATTCTAATGCCTTCACTTGCAATCTTTCTCACTCTTAGAGCTTGCTATT
>VDFB02066158.1:0-30758 GCA_007258455.2 Sequoia sempervirens
TTGCGTTTACTACATTATGTCCTTGGTATTGATATTTCACAATTCAACTTGGGGATCACTCTTGCACAACCCAAGTGTACTCTTGATCTACTTGCTCAGTTTCACATGATTGATTGGAAGACATCTCTAAATCCCTTTCTATTTGATGTCAATTTTGAGGCTGATTGTACTACACCATTGGTTGATGCAACCTTGTATTGACAACTTGTTGGTAGTCTCATCTATTTGACTCATATTAGGCCTGATATTTCATATGCATTGGGCACGGTTTTGAGATTCACGTAAGAGCCTCATGAGTTACACTAGAAAGTAGTTAAGAGGATCGTTCACTACCTTCAAGGTACTCTCAAATTCAAGATTCATTACAGGGCTGACACAAAGGTTGACTTGATTAGGTACATAGATTCAGATTGGGCTTGTGATACTCAAAATTGCAAGTCCACTTCAGATTTTAGTTTCTCACTAGTTTTTGGTCCTATCAGTTGGTCTAGCAAAAAGAAAAATGCTATTGCTTTATCATCCATAGAGGTAGAGTACAAGAGAGTTGTCAACACAACTATTGAGGCCATTTGGGTTTAGTGCATTCTCATTGAGTTTGAAATTCCATTCAAGTAGCCCATAGTCATCTACCTGTGACAGCCAGAGCACCATCCAGATATATAGTAATATGGTCTAGCACCAATGGACCAAACATAGATATTCACATGCATTGGATTCTAGAGCTTATTCATGGTCAGATCATTGACTTAACTTTTTCTAGTCTTCAAAGTAAGTTGCTAATATTTTCACCAAGTCTTTTATTGATAGCAAGTTCATTCATCTATGAGCTCTTCTTGGGGTGTTATCTACTTGAGCAATAGCATCATCTTTTGGGGGGCCTTTATCCTTTTTCATCTTATTTTCTCTCTTTTGTGGCAGGCAAGGAGTTTTTTTCCCATTGGTTTTTCTCCCTTTCTCCACTTTATGAGAGATTGTATTGTACTTCGGCACCTCATTAGGCCTAGTTGCTAGGAGCCAATTTCCTTGTGCCCACCTAAGCTATGTTTATGGGGGTGTTAATGTATTAGATATTATTTCATTTTCATGCACATGGATAATTCCACATGGCGTTAAGCCTACATGGGTGTCCTAGTTAGTGGGAGATAACTTGCAAGTTATTTGGCAAGGCTCATGGAATTAGCTTGCCACCTCTTGCTAGTCTTGAGAAAGTTAATTTGCCACCAGTCTCAATTAGTAGGAGTTACTACCTATTCTTTTCCACTATTCTAGGTGGAGGTTTCTTCCCTCTCGAATATGTCATCTTATTTCGTGGGTCAATAATAATGTTATTGTATCTATTTGTGATAGAAGACTATCTGTATAGATGTGGTTGTGAGAAAACTGTCATCTACCTCAAAAATCCTCTTTGTATGATGTTGATCTGCATACAATTTCTACTGGTTTTGAGAATATTGGAGGTTTTCTTTTAACAAACTCAATAGATCTTGGCTTTGTGCAACCAAGTCTTGGGCTGCTAGTACTCTATTGTTAGCCATAACCAAATCCATAAAGAAAAGGGCATCATAGCCATACAATTCTCTAAAGGGTGACATGCTAATTGACGTATGGTATGTAGTTTGGTAGCAATGCTCTCCCATGTAAAGCCATTTAACCCAAGCTAATTGTTGTCTTGCCACATAGTTTCTCAAGTACCCTTCAATCCACTTATTGACAATTTTTGTTTTCTTGTCTATCTGAGGATGTTAAATGGTACTTGGAGTCAATTTAGTACCTGTCAAACGAAAGAGCTCCTGCCAAAACAAAATGAGAAAACAATTGTCCCTATCTCACAATGTTCTTAGGCAAACCATGCAACCTAAAAAACTCTCTGAAGAACAAATCAGCAACTTGAGGAGCCTTAAACTCAATAGACATGGTGAAGAAGTGAGCATATTTGGTGTGTTTTTCCACCACAACATATACACAAATCTTACCTTGAACCCTAGGAATTCTTGTAATGAAGTTCATGCTAAGACTCCAATATTTTCCCTACGATGGGTAAAGAATGCAATAGACCTATTGGAAAAAAAAGATCTACTTTATTCAGCTGACAAGTAATGCACTTCTTGATGTATTGGAGGACTTCTCCCTTGATCTCTCTCCAAAAAAGTTTGTCCCTAACCTACTTATAAGTCTTGAAATACCCTAGGTGACCAGCCAATGGTGTATCATGGGCATTCCTCAGGACTTTACTCTTAATTTTTGATTCAAGGACTAAATTGATCTTATCCTCTAATCCTATCCTTGTAGAGGATGAGATCATCCACTAGCTTATACCTATCATTCTATACTTTTCCTTAAATGATTTCATTAGTGAAGTTATTCTTTGCATACTCTACTATGATCAACGCTTTCCAATCAGTAGTATCTCAGACATAAAACATAGATAACACTTTTTGGATAAAGCATCAACTTCCACATTATTTTTTCCTTTCACAAATTCTATATCAAAATCAAAAGCTTTAATCTTACCCACTTTTCTTGCCTATCATTTAAGTTCTTTTGGTTGAGAACAAGCCTCAAATTGTTGTGATCAGTCTTGACCACAAATCTGCCACATATCAAGTATTGTTGGAATTTGGCTAAGGCATGCATGATAGCCAACATTTCTTAGTCATAAATGAAAAATATGCCTTCTATATCTTTTAAATCCCAACTCTCAAAAGCAATGGGATGCCCTATTGATGCGGTTGTTAATCGCATACAAACACAAATAAAATTCTTACAATAGAACCTATCTCTCTTGAAAAACTTCAAATTCAAATGGAATTTATAATCCCAAGGCTTTTATCGTCAGGTCTTGACATACTAGGTTTACTCAAGGTTCATTGTATTTTATTGTTAATCACAAAGGGCATATGGTATATTCTTCTCTCACAAAGATCAGAAACTAACAAAGATTTATTGTTTTACCTAAACTCGTAGGTTCTCACAAAGTCAACAGTTTTTCAATGAATTCAACAAAGAATTATCTAACTTTGATCAATTCTTCCGAAACTATCTAACAATCTCCATTAAATTCAGTCCCAAAAATATTCAACATCATTTAAGTGACTTATTACAAATTTTTTCATTTAATTCCGCTTCTCAAAGATTTTGATTAAAGAAAACATAAAAGATAAGGGGAGAAGAGTAAGAAAACTAAGTTTTCAATGATATTACATGAATATTCACTCAAAATAATGAATGGAGACAAAATCAATTTATATTTCACTAGAAATAATCACAGCTACATATAGATGATGTAGAGCTTCAAAGAAAAATTTATCACACCAAGAAGTTGACCAAATGCACTAAAATACGCGTACAACAATTTGATATTTCAAGGTAAATGATAAATTTATAGTCATGGAAGATTTACAATTGAGAATGACAAAAAGTGGGCCTCCAATTTCTTCAACTTAAGTTCAACAAGTCACAGCAATTTCTAATCTAATAACTAAGAATGATTTGGACCCTTTTATAGACCAAGGATACCTGAAATCAATCACAGTGCTCAATGGCCAAAATTATAGAGCAATCAATCAACGGTAACAAAGGAATCAAATGGTAGGTGGATGGCATCATCATGCTCATAGCTGGCGCAAAAATATCGGGACTGGAAATCATCATCAGCATCATTTGAACTCTTTTGCCAAAAAATCTAATATATGTCCTTCATGTTGACTAGGTTCTGAGGGAAAAAACTTTTATCTTTTACAATATCTTCTTCCAAAACTGCATGGCAAAATCACCATTGAATTGAGTAGGTTGGATGAAAAATCCCCACAATTCCAATAATGACCCAAAACTCTGCTAACTCATTGGTGTCCTTATTTTTGCTTCATCTGAGATATCTTCTATTACCATACTCCCAACTTTGTATCCTCAAAATTCCATTTGGAACCTACTAAGCTGTTTGGATACAAAATGCCCGTTGAGCCTTGTCTATTGGGTTATCATCATCAAAAAGAAGGAAATTCATCAAAACTTATTCAAATGGTATATCATCTTCTACTATTACTTTATTCCCCAATGCTTCTTGCCTCCTAAGTTATTCTCCAAAAGCTATCAAAACTTTTTTTTATCTCATCTCTTCCTAGATATTGCAACGCATTCTAGTTGAATCATAGTTGCCGTGAGACTGGTACTGGTACTGGTACGGGAGATTGGTACCGGTACCGGTACGACATTTTTTTGAAAATAGGAGACGGGGGTACTTGGAGACGCCAAATTTTTTTTAATATAAAAATTAATAATATTAGATAGTCATTAATAAATATTAAGTAATAATTATTATAGTGCAAGCCTATTTTTAATTTTTCAGATTGTTTTATTTAGCATCACCAGTAATCTCCACAAGGGCATTGCCCCTATTTAAAATTGTGGAATACAGATTATTCCATGATTTTAAACAAGGGAAATGCCCTTGTGGAGATTACCGGTGATGCTAAAAATTAAAAAATAAAACAATCTGAAAAATACGCATGACTCTGAGAAATGAAAACAGAAAATATGAAATAAGAAAAAAACTTATTACTTATCAGTTATCATTTAATCTTCAGTGCTTCACTCTTCTCTGTTGTCGCCCTCTCCAGTCTCAGTCACGTGCTAAATGGCGGCTCTTTCTTTTAAAAATCATGTATGAAGTATTTTTAATATGTTTTTGCCTTTAAAATGCGTGATTTTTGACGGGAGACACAGGAGACTTCGCAGGAGACGCGATTTTTGGGATTTGGAAACGTGGGAGACGGCGGGAGACTTTTGAGAAGTTTCCAAACTCAAAAAGACGTCTCAGGGTACTAGTGCAGTGTCAGAGACGTGTCTCAAAGGGGGGGAGACGCGTCTCCCGACTACTATGAGTTGAATCTATACTTACTATAGATTTATGTTATAGTCTTTATTTGGGCATTCTTGTTTTTGGTCACTTTATTATAATTCTTAATTGACATCTTGATCTTCATCATATCATTTAACATTTCTTCATTCATATGGTTGATAGGATCACTTAATGTGTTTGCAAAATATGCTTTAAATTTATTTACCTCCGAATAATTTTCACCTAAAGCATTGATATCGTTACCCTGTTTTGTGAGTGCATTAATGATTGAGATGTCCTTATCCAAAATATCTCCAATCATGTCTTTTAATGTTTCAATGTGGTCTTTGCACTCCTCAACCATATTTTTCTCCAATTTCAATTGGACTTTCCATGTTTTTAACTTGGGAATATCCTCACCCGCTGCTATTTGCTTCTTAAACATATAGTTATTATCAAGTTTCTTGACTTCCAAAATTCTCTTCAACTTGATGTCATTTTTTAGTAGCCTTTATTCACAACTTCTCTTCAATATGCTCGCCTTATTTTCCCATTTAGACAAATCTTTGTATTAGGCTATGGCGGATTTTATTGTCTCTCCTTCCGCAACTAATCCATCCACCATTTGTCAATCACATTAGCTTTGTGTTTCATGCTATCCATGGCTTCCACTTGCTCCTTTGAAAATGAAATTGGATGGGAAGGCAATTCCTTCACAACTTGATTGGGTTGTACAAGTGCCTTTATGAAGTCTTGAAGTTGTCTAATCTTATCCTTCAGTTCTTTCTTCTTCTTCTTATCCTTCATCATCCCAGTAGCAGTTGCTTCCATGTTTCCCCTTAGATCTTGGATTTCATATTCCCTTGTTGCATGTCCTAACTCAACTATGGGGATTTGATCATTTGAAACCAACATCTCCCCTTTATCCTTTTTATTTATTGCAATCCTCTTCAACTTCAAAACATGGGTACAATTATTTAGCCACATTTGGCTAGCATCCAGGATGGGTTTCATCATTACATCTAGAGAGGTTACTTGTATATTCTTGTACAAAATATTGAATCGAAGGCCCACTTTTGACCATTCTGTAATGTCCCCTTCTCAGACCTGATCTTTCCAATGACCGTTGGCCTTTTTCTGGAAACCCGAAGGCTAGTCGGAAGGTAAAATTAGGGTTTCCTTTTTTTGAGGATGTCTTTGCTCGGAGCTGGTGGATTCAATGGCGGATTCTTTCTAGGTTTTCAGAGAGCTTCGCAGTGGTATGTTCGTCTTGGCATTTTGAGCAATTTCTGGAATTTACTATTTTTAGTAAATTCTATTTTTGGCAGTTTTTCAGTTGGGTTCAGCTTGGTTGACTTCCTACTTCAGTTTGGTCAGTTGACTTGATCATTAATGGCTTCAGGGCACATTTGGAGAGATAAGTTGATATTTTTAATTAAAAGTCACGTTTTAATCTTATATTCGAACGTTGACCCCTTGGCCTAGTCTATTGACTTTATGTTGTTTTGAAAAGTGGGCTTTTTGAGGGTGGCGCTTCATTAAAGATTAATTTATTATTTGCCAAAGTCAAAACAAGTATAAGGTGGGCGCATTTATCAAAGTAATGATTTTTATTTAAAATATTAATATTGAGCTTAAAAGGAAAAGGACGCCATCTTGGAGAAAGAGCTAGGGTTTTGACATGAAGTGGATTTTAGGGTTTCGAGAAGTCAACGGGAAGTTATAAAAGGAAGGCTTTGAGCATCATTTCACATCTTTGGACTACAGTACTGTTATGCTGCCGGTTTGGCTCTGGGTTTGCTTCGAGGAATGAAGGCCTCCTAGCTCGGGCATCGCTTCTTGTTTGCAAGACAACAACTAGTGGTGATTCAGTCTATTTGTGAGTTGCATTTAGTTTGTGCATTGTGTTCAGATTATTGCATTGTTAGATTTGATTTGGCATGTTAGTGGTTTTCAGCATTTTGCTTTGTTTAATACAGCAGATTCGTGTTTTCAATCGTAAGTCAAAAAATACAAAAAAAAGTGTTATGGGTGTTGCTCATATCTCATTGTCTAGGAAGGGCGCATCATTAGTTCAAGTTTCAGATTTTTTAGTTAAGTATTGAATTTTTAAAGAAAGGTCGAACTTTTCAGCTGGGCCGTACCTCTTAAGGCTGTCTTGATTTCCGTGCAAATTGTATTTGTGGTATTTGAGTCTGTGTTAGTGTTTGGTCTTGGTCGCCCTTATCATTAGAGTGCATTGCATGTTATTTCACATCGATTGGACTTAAATTGAGGAAGTTATGAACAATTCTCTAAGATTGTAAGCTGCTGGTTATATGATAAAAAGTGCAGATCTGTTATGTCAGTTTGGGAAATCTGCATCTTCCTTATTTGGTTGGTGTTGAGGGTTTCTTGTATACTCTGCAGAAGCTTTCTTGTTGAATGTATTATTTGGAAGAGCATCTTATGTCTTGAAATTGCAGGCAATAGTATCTTTGTAAGCTGGCAGTAGTACTGACCAGTTGTTCTTAATATTGCTTCATCGTTATTTGTAATAATCATTCTTCCTTCAGTAATTGTTGTAATAGATAAGTCTCCGCCCTATGGTAGCTACTTCCCCATTCTGGGTTAGAAAGCACATTCTGGGTGTTGAGTATTTCTCGCTTTTAGTATTTCTTTTCAAGCATTGTTATTTGTAATCACTCCGCCATATGGTCGCCCCTCACTCCCTTCTGGATTGGGTAGCACATACTTGGTGTCGAGTTCCCTTTCAGCAATTAGAGTAGAAGATCCTCTGACCATATGCTCGCCATCATCGGCGCCATTCTTGGTTAGAGATGCTTTTGCACGTTTTGGTTTATCATCTAACCTTAACGGGTGCATTGATTGTAATTTGCAATTTGTTAAAATCGAAAAAAATTGGCTCGGAATATTTCAGTGGTATCAGAGCCAAGATCTTGCCATCCTGTGAACAATCTGTCTATGAGTGACAGAGAAAAGAGGTACATTGCAAGGGAAGACAAAAAGGTTGGAAAACAGTTCCAGCTTTATCAGGCCCCAGAGGGTCAGACAGCTTCAGAAGTCTTGAGGGCTCATTGGGAGTCTTCTCAGGAAACAGACATGGCAGAAGGTGAGAGGTCAGTTGGGGGTAATGAGAGGATTATCAACAACAGAGATGACAGTGGGAAAGGGAGAGAAAGGTCAATGAGTCCCGGAAAGAGATTCGAAAGAAAGATGGATGCCTTGATGGATATGGTATCGCTTATGATGGGAAAAGTGGGACAAAACACCATTCCACAGAACAATACTGGGCATAGAGGAGAGCACAGTGCTTCCAACCAGCATGATGGACATGCTGCTCAGCATACTTCAAACCACACTTATGTCTCATCCAGGCCCTTCAAACCCACCTTCGTGGCACCTATTAACACTCAGCTAGATTCTGAAGAGAATGCTTCATTCGTGGAGCAGTTGAGACTTGGTCGTGCAGAGTATGATTCTTTACCTGTCGACATCAGGATGGATATGTCCTACAATGACTTCATGGATCATAAAAGAAAAAATAAAGGACAGGGTAGACAATATGATCAAAGAAGACCATCAACTCAAGGAGACTTGTATCAAGCTGTTAACAAGGTTATACTTCCACACTTTGACGGGAGTGATAACAGTTCAGCCCGAGCTTGGATACAGAAGCTGGATAACTATCTAGCTCTCAGACCCATGGTAGAAGAAGAGGCGATCAAGTTTGCTACACTACACCTTGATGGGGTGGCGCACGAGTGGTGGTACCATGGCCTAGTTACTTTGTGTCATGGGTCTATCACAACTTATGATGAGTTCACCACGAGGCTCATCGAGAGGTTTGAGAAAAAGGATCCTGAAATTCATTTCAGAGAACTTGCACAATTGAGACAGTATGGCACAGTTGATGCCTACATTGCCGAGTTTCAGAGACTCAGTCATGGTGACTGGAATCACGGAGAGGAGATTGGTAATTCTTTTCACTGAAGGTTTGACAGAACCACTTAAAGGCTGGATTAAAGCCTTTGACCCACCAACCCTGCAGGAGGCCATGAAGAAGGCAAGAAACATGGAGTGGGCTGCTCCTAAGGCAAAATTTCAATCAAATGCCCCCTTTCAGAAAAGGGATAAAGGGAAAAGACCTCAGCATAGACCTCCTTTGAGACCCCAGCACAAGGAGTTCAAACATCATAATCCCCATGTCACAAGATTGGATCCGGAGACCCTGAACGAACTCAGAAGAAAGGGGTTGTGTTTCCGATGTAGGGAAAAATGGTCTCAAGATCATGTTTGCCCTAAGGGAGTTAAATTCAATCAGATTGAATACTATTCTGTTGGTGAAAGTAGTTCTGATTTTTCAGACCAGCAATCTGATTTTGAAGAAAGTGAAGTAGAAAAAGCTCCAGAAGAGTCCGAAAATGAGAAGGAAAGAGGAGGAGTCTTGGCTCAACTTTCGAGCTTTCAAAGAAACGAATCCTTCAAGGTTCGAGGGATGGTCAAAGGGCAGCGAATCGTTGCTTTGATCGACACTGGAGCAACACATAACTTCATTGATGAAGTTGTGGTAGCAAAGAAGGGGCTGCAAACAGAGGAGTTTGAAGGTTTCAAAGTCATGGTTGCCGATGGATTTCATATTTCTTGCACAAAGAAAATCTCGAACATGACCATGCAATTGGGAAACTACGAAGTCAAGGATGACTTCTATGTAGTTCACATTGGAGATACTGATGCCGTCCTAGGCATTCAATGGCTGCGTTCTCTTGGGGAGATCTCCTTGAATCTGCAGACTATGGAGCTGAAGTTTCAATCCGATGGGAAGAAGATAGTTCTAAGAGGAATGTCCAATGGAGGCCCTCGGGTTGTGTCATTCAAAAGAATGGCAAGGCTGATCCGTCACGATCAAGCTGAGTGGGTTGCAGAGTGCATGATCCTCCCTGCTAGTCCGGTTGAGACTAAACGTGACCATCCTCCTGATATTCAGTCACTACTCACGAAGAAGAGCAAAGTCTTTGTAGATTTGCCTCCTGGACCACCACCTGAATGGGGTTCAGAACACATCATAGAGCTCAAGGAAGGAGCTAAACCGGTAATCACAACTCCATATCGGTATCCGAAGAGGCAAAAGGATGAGATTGAGAAGAATATTCAAGAACTCTTGGAGATGGGTTTCATTCGCCCAAGCAAGAGCCCCTTTGCATCTGCAGTGGTTCTCGTGAAGAAGAAGGATGGTACCATGCGCATGTGTGTGGACTATCGTGCTTTGAATCAAAGCACCATCAAAAACAGATATCCTATTCCCAGAATAGATGAGCTCATTGATGAGCTGCATGGGGCCAAGTTCTTCTCGAAGATTGATCTGAGATCGGGTTACCATCAGATTCGAATGAGGGGATCTGATGTGGAGAAGACAGCTTTCAGATGTCACTATGGCCATTTCGAATTCTTAGTCATGCCATTTGGGTTGACTAACGCTCCGGCCACCTTTCAGTCTTGCATGAACCGTGTTTTTCAGAATCAGTTAAGGAGGTTTGTGTTGATATTTTTTGATGACATTCTGATTTACAGCAAGACTTGGGAAGATCATCTCAAGCACTTGGAGGAGGTGCTTAGTATCCTGGATTCTGAGAGTTTGTTCGCAAAAGCCTCCAAATGTGAATTTGGAATGGAGGAGTTACTGTACCTTGGCCACATAATCAGTGCTGAGGGAGTGAAGGTGGATCCGGAAAAAATCAAAGCAGTAGTTGATTGGCCACCCCCTGAGAACTTGACTCAGTTGAAAGGTTTTCTGGGTCTTTGTGGTTTTTATCGGAGATTCGTTAAGGGGTATTCACAGAATGCTGCTCCCCTTACTGATCTCACCAAAAAGGGGGCCTTTGTTTGGTCAGAAAAAACTCAAATTGTTTTTGACAAATTCAAGAAGATCATGAGCTCGTGTCCGGTTCTGGCTATTCCGGATTTCTCCAAGCCATTCGAGCTACAGTGTGATGCATCAGGTGAAGGAGTTGGGGCTGTCTTGATGCAAGACAAACACCCTATTGTGTTTGAGAGCCGAAAACTAAGGGGTGTTGAAAGAACATATTCAATTTATGACAAAGAAATGCTTGCCATTATGCATGCATTAGCCAAGTTCAGGCAATACTTGGTGGGGAACAAGTTTGTGGTTAAGACTAACCACAATAGCCTCAAGCATTTCATGCATCAGAAGGACCTAAATGAGAGGCAACAGAAATGGGTGAGTAAGCTTCAAGCTTACGACTTTGACATCGAATATGTCAAAGGGAAAAATAATATTGTGGCTGATGCTCTATCCAGAAGACCCCATCTTAGCTCATTGTGTGAGCTTACTGCAGATTGGAGAGACATGTTGCTTGCTGATTATGCCAAAAATCAGTTTGCAATCAGCATTCTTGAGGGTACTTTTCATGATGAAAGGTACAAGGTGGTTGAGGGATTGATATACTATAAGGGAAGAATCTTTCTGGTGGCTGATTCTAAGCTTAAGAAGAAGATTCTTTTGACTTTTCATGATATTTCAGTTGCTGGTCACCAAGGTCTTTTCAAGACATATAGGCAGATCCGAGAAAGGTTTTCTTGGAAAGGATTGAAGGGAGAGGTACAACGCTACATTCAAGAGTGTCCTGTTTGTCAAGTGAATAAAAATGAGCATACATTACCAGCCGGTTTGTTGCAACCACTCCCTATTCCCAATCAAAAATGGGAAAGTATCTCGATGGATTTCATCACAGGGTTGCCCAAGGCCCAAGGGAAGGATTGTATTTATGTAGTGGTGGATAGGCTAACCAAATTTGCTCATTTCTTCACCATTACCAGCACTTTTTCTGCAGCACAAGTTGCAGATCTGTTTTTTTGAGAAGTGTTTAGGCTGCATGGGTTGCCAAAGAACATTGTAAGTGATAGGGACAGCAAGTTCCTAAGTACTTTTTGGCAAGAAGTCTTCAGAATGAGTGGTACTGTGCTTACTCCAAGCACTAGTTACCATCCCCAAACAGATGGTCAAACTGAAATAGTGAACAAGTGGTTGGAAGGCTACTTGAGAAACTATGTGTCAGAACAGCAAAGAGCTTGGGTCAAGTGGCTGCATATAGGCGAGTATTGCTACAATTCTTCTTTCCATATGTCGATTAAAATGTCTCCTTTCTTGGCACTTTATGGGTATGAAGCTTGTTGTGGCCCGTTTTCACCACATCGCCCATTGCAAATGGGGACCCCTAATTGGCTTTGCTTTTCGTTCGTTTTGTCGTTGTCTCTCTTTTCTACTGTCTATCTTTCTGGGATTGTGCCCGTTATTGAGTTTAAGCTTGAAATTTTGGCCAAGTCTGAAAAATTAGGGTTTTGAATTTTCCAGCTAACCCAAAGTCAAATGAGATGAATAAATTGCAAATTGAGCCTAACACTGATGCTAGTATGCTTCCAGCAGGCTTTTGACAAGTTTTCATCCGATTCTGAGGTACTTACTATTTTTAGTAAGTGTGCAATTACCGGCGATTCGTCAGCATTCTTGAAATTCCGACAGTTACACGACATTCCGAGCACTTCAAGTTCACTTTTGACAATTTTTGAGCAAAAACGGACAACCTGCTATTTTTAGCAGTACAACTTCCAGAGCAAATTTCAAGGTCTAGATGTTACATTTTCTGATGCATGTCCAGAGATTCCTTCTGGGTTTTTCGAGCCAGCGGCAGGTGTAACGCTATCTGAATGGAGTGACCACTTTTCAGGGAACTTACTATTTTTGCTTGATTACGCATGCATGTTAGAAGATTTTTACGGGTTTTAGGATTTTTCGAGGCGTTATATGACATGCAAGATCATCAAACCCGGTAGGTTGGTCACTTTTGAGGCAACTACGTTTTAGCGGTATCACTTGAGGCGGCCTTCGGCCAGCGAGCTGAGCGATCATCATCTGCGCCCGAAGCTTGAGGAGTCAAAGCGAACTCATCACGACGCTTTATCACACAAAATTAGGTTTAGAGCCCGGTAGCGCTAAAATAATAAGGAGTCGAGAGGTCAAAATGTCTTGGCCCGAGGTGGCATCCATCGCCAGTCGGCATCCTTAGAGTTCTTGGCAAAATTTGAAGGCAATCAGGAGAACCTGCTATTTTTAGTAAGGCGTTTTGGACGAGGGCTATAAATAAAAAGTTGATCTCGGCGTCAACGTAGACAGGCAGGTTCACCAACAAGGAACGCACGGTCCAAATTTCAACTCAAACGGAGCTAAGGAAGTCTCAGAAACAAGCACTTACTATAAATAGTAAGTCACTTCAGAAGCAGCTATAAATAGCAGCTCGACCCCAGATCTCAGCAGGTACAAGTCAAACATGTGATGAAGAGTCTTTGGCGCGAATTTCAAGGCAAACCAAGTTACAGAGAATGAAGAATCAGATGGTTGCTATTTTTAGCAGGTCAATTAGGGTTTCCTAAAATCAAGGGCGAAACACGATGGCCAGGCAGAAGCAGCGTCCTGTCACGATCAATACCCTTCAAGCAATCAACACGCAAAATTTGAAGACTTTTTGAGAAGTTTCTATTTTTAGCAGGTTACTAAAAATAGCAGGGGCATGCAGGTATCAGGGCCCGACGGCTCAACCACTTCCCGAGGTTCAGAACAAGGCAGAATCCAACGTTTTTTGAGCTTGGAATTGGCTTAGAATGCAAAAATTGGCAAACTTTCTAAAAATAGCAAATTAGGGTTAGTAGGAGAAGGTCACCCTAAATCCGGCAAAGGACAAGAAATCCACCAAGTTTGATAATTTTCAGGTCCAGCATCAAAACTTGCTTTAAAAGGACAAAGACGGATCAGAATTCTTGAAGTGTTAGAAAAATGAAGGCTTGACCCTCCAAATGCGCCCAAGATGAAGAGAAGGCACTTGAAATTTATCTAAGGCACACAAACTTGAAGCTCCCTGCCTCATTTGCGCCTTGACTCATGAGTGGACCCTTGAAATATTCCAAGTTGAAAAATGGAAGCTCATAGGCTGAAATGCGCCTTAGTCTAGAGGAAGGAGCATGGAAAATTCTTCTAAGTGCTTAAAGCTTGATGCTCAGGGGGTCAAATGCGCCCTTGGAGGGAAAGTGGCATTGAAAATTTTTCTAAGTGTACGAAATTGGAAGTACCACCCTCCAAATGCGCCCAACTTAGGAGAGGAGATGGAAAGGGTTTTTGAGTGGCAAAATGGAAGTAGCTACCTCTGGATGCGCCCTTGAAGTGAAAGGAGTTTGGAAAATCTCCTAACTTTGTGAAATTTGAAGGAGACCCTTCCATTTGCGCCCAGACTGGAGAAGAGGACCAAGAAATGTTCTAAGGCATAAAACTTGGAGTAGAAGGGGTGAAATGCGCCCAACATTGGAGGAGACTTCAAAATGTTCTAAGTTTCGGAAATTGAAAGTAGCATAGTCTAAATGCGCCCAAGCCACAAACTGGAAGCTCCACTGGTAAAATGCGCCCTTGAACTTTAAGAGGGGCTAAAAAATTTCTAAGTGTTTAAAACTGGAAGTAGCCCTGGCTAAATGCGCCCAGCTTGCTTGGAGTGAAGAAATTTTTCTACGTAGGGGAAATTGGAGGTAAGAGGTCTCAAATGCGCCTTAGCTAAGAATAAGAGGGGCTAAAAAATTTCTAAGTGTTTTGAAAATGGAAGTAAGGACCCCCAAATGCGCCCTTAAAGGGAGAGCTTGAGAAGTTTCTAAGTGTTCAAAAATGAAACCTCAGGGGGTGAAATGCGCCCTTAGGAGGAGGTGGAGTCCAAAAAATTTTCTAAGTGTCAAAATGAAAGCTAGACATGCCATATGCGCCTTTGGGTAAAACTTGAAGTTGTTAAGGTCAAATGCGCCCAAGAAGGTTGGAATGATGAGAATTTTGCCCAAGTGTTTCAAATTGGAAGTAGGACCCATCATATGCGCCCTTCCTAAAAGTGAAAGCTCCAGCACTCAAATACGCCTTGGTAAAAAGATGAAGCTGAATTTTTTTCTAAGTTCTACAAAATGGAAGTTGCACCTGTCAAATGCGCCCAAGTCACTTAAATTGAAAGTTGCTAGTAGTAAATGCGCCCAAGTGACAAAATTGAAAGTGGAGACCCCAAAATGCGCCCTAAGCAAAGATAAGAATAAAACTTGAAGCCAAACCCCCTATATGCGCCTTGATCTGTAGGAGGTGAATTGAAAAGATTCGAATGCTTGAAACTTGAAGTAGCCCCTGTGAAATGCGCCTTTGTGCTTAAAGTGTTAAAACTGAAGGCTTGATGGCCCAAGTGCGCCCTTCACTTCTGAGGAGCTCTGAGAACGTCCAAGGATGGAGAATGGTGTTGGGCGTTGACATACAAGTGTGATCAAGGCATTAAAATTTTCCGAGCGAATTAATAAAAGATTTTTTTCACCACAAGATGGATTGAAAATGAATAAAATTTCCTAAGGAAAAATTTTCAAAATGCTAAATGATTTGAAAATTTTCTAAGGCAAAGTATTTTCTTCCTTAGGAAATTACTCCTAGACGTGGAAGATGATGAAATTTCTTAAGACATGAATAAATTGCCAGGTGAGGAGTCCGATAATGCTAACTTCACGGGGTCGAAAAAGATTTTCAAGTCAGAGCACAAAGAAATGTTCACAGATGATGAAATGGATTAAATTTGATGAGAAATTATTTTTCTAAGGTTCCAAATTAAAAAAAAATTAAATGAACCCGTTCGTTGTACACCCATGGGTCTGGCACGTTCTGAAGGAAATTTTCTTCTGGGTATTGATGATTGTCGATCAGGAATGGATTTTGAAGTCTTCTGCACTTTGTTGAGGCCTTTAGGGTGAATATTTTTGATGGGCGCCAGGTTGATGAATTTCCTAAGGGAAATTTGAAAATTTTTCTAAGGCAAGGAATAAATGATGCTGTTGAAGATAAAACGCCTTGGTAGATGAATGTGAAGGCGATCGCCTAGATGATTTTTGATCAAATTCCAGATGAAAGAATTTCTTCTCAAGCCAAAGTTGAATGAAATATCAGAGTGAAGTGCGCCAGGCAGAATGCAGGATGGGTTGAAAATTTGGCTAAGGCACGAAGAATTTGAACGTGAAGTTGGCAAAGGAAAAACGATGAGCCCTTGAAGATCAAAGCGAGAAAAATCGGGTAAGTAAGGTGAATTTGTGTTATGAAGTGTTCTAATACTCTTCTCCTCGCTTGTTTTGCAGGAGGAACGTCGAGGCCAGAGCACGATGTTTGGAGGTGGTGAAGCACGATGATATTACGACCTTCAGAGGAAGATAAAGTTTTGAAGGAAAGTTGCAAGAAATGGCTGAGTGTTGGAGTTTCTCCTCAAGAATCCAATGTGCACCCATGGCAAGCGGAAATGATCTAGTCCAAGACTGAGAAGTCCTTCAAATTCAAGAATGGAAGTTCGAGCAAGGGTCAAGGAGAAAATCAAGAGCGGTCGGACTCCAGATTCTACCAAATTCTATTACTCGAGGTGGCAATCTTAAAGTCTCTTTTACCCTCCTCCAAGCGATCATCAGAATTGGCCGAGTACGAAGATCAAGAATAGTGTGAACGCGTCCGTAGACGGGAATCTTCTAGAAGGGTGGTGGCCATTAATGACGCATTTATTACCCCACTCTCCTTTGTGGCGGTTTTTAGGGCAAATCATGTTTAGGGCTGAGGTGGCACGATCTGGGCCATCCAGCCGATTGTAATCTGAGCCGTCCGTTGGACTTGGCCAGCTATATAAATGGGGAGTCCCCCTCATTTGTACCTTCAGTAGAGCTTAGCATGAGACAGTAGAATTAGAGTAGAAGTTAGAATAGAGAAATAACTTAGAAGTAGATTGATAGTGTAGTTGGAGGAGAAGGAAAGTTTTCCTTTGAAAACTTTTGTAAGAAATTGTCGTGTAAAACTTTCATAATAAAAGATCTTTCATTGATGGTGAAATTCGTCTTTGTTATGGATAGCTAGCGAGGTTTCTTCATCCCTTCTACTTCAAGTAGCATAAAGTAGAATAAGTTTCATTTCATGCAAGCAGTAGATAGTAATTGTGGAATGTGGTCTTCAATTTGAACAAACTTCGTATATCCATACCACTAGTGTGTTCGTTGACGGTGGGCCACCTTGTGTGGTCAACTGGAATATTATGTACTTAACTTCAATCATGATTTGAATGATGGTATGCGTCGTTGTGATGGTATCTTCATATCAAGTGGTGGTTTGAACATCTTTAGTCATCTCCCTTGAAGATTGCACCGACTCCGTGGAAGCTGTCCGATGCGAGGCAAAGCGAAGTTCGGTTAGAAGTTTGCTGAAGTTGAGCCCATATCTCACGCCTTAGAGTAGATTAGAGTCTTCCTAAACCTGCATCATTTCAATTCAGTACTTTTGGTTAGAATAGGAAACCTGCACTTCATAGATACATCTTTCGAGCATTTGAATTCCTTTCTCCGCTGTCGAACAATTCCGTAAGTCCCCTTGAAATACCAGCAAATCACATCGAGCCAAACTGAGCCTATTCGCACTAAAGAACCTTGGAGTTGAGCATAGAACTTTCTGGCAATCTTGGCGTGCGAATGGCACGATCAGAGAGAATAATAGGGAATAGGTGGCGACTTTATTCTAAATTGGTGAGTCACCGAAAACACATCATGACACCTAGTTTGCAGATTTGGTGTTTGGTGACAATAAGCACCCAAGCCAAGGACTGTTGCGTAGTCAAGGGCATAATGAAATCCTTGAAGGATAATTCACGGTGCACAAAATCAGCAGAAGTTGTATGCTGATCAGAGGCGTGTTGAGCGTTCTTTCGAGGTTGGGGATATGGTTTATCTCCGATTACAACCATATAGACAGTCTACTCTCAAGAAGAGTGGAGCTAAGAAGCTCAAACCTCGCTTCTATGGGCCATTCAGGGTCATCAGAAAAGTTGGGGCAGTAGCTTATGAGTTAGAGCTACCTTCTGATAGCAGAGTGCATAATGTCTTCCACGTGTCTCGCCTCAAGAAGGCACTTGGACATAATGTGGTTGCTTCATCACAGTTGCCACCTTTGGATGAAGAGGGACAGTTGGTTCTGATTCCAGAGGAGATACTTGATTTTAGAGAACGTTCTTTGAGGAAAAGAACCATCAGAGAATACTTGGTGAAGTGGAAGAACCTGCCTATGGAGGATGCGACTTGGGAAAGTGATGGGATTCTGCAGCATCCTGGTTTGCGATTGCTTGAGGACAAGCAATCTTGGGAAGAGGCGGGGCTGTAATGTCCCTTCTCGGAGACTTCCAGTCTCCAATGTGGTGGCCTTTTTGGGGAAACCGAAATGGTCGGAAGATAAGAGTGGGGTTTTCCTATTTTTGAGGATATCTTTACTCTCGGTGTGGATTCAATGGGCGGATTCTTTACGGGTTTTAGGAGGAAGCTTATGATGGTATGTTAATCTTGGCATTACAGGCAATTTCTGAATTTTACTATTTTTAATGAAAATTCTATTTTAGCGATTTCGAGTTAGGTTGACTTGGTTGACTTCCTACTTCAGTTTGGTCAGTTGACTTGATCATTAATGGCTTCAGGGCACATTTGGATAGATAAGTTGATATATTTAATTAAAAGTCACGTTTTAATCTTATATTCGAACGTTGACCCCTTGGCCTAGTCTATTGACTTTATGTTGTTTTGAAAAGTGGGCTTTTTGAGGGTGGCGCTTCATTAAAGATTAATTTATTATTTGCCAAAGTCAAAACAAGTATAAGGTGGGCGCATTTATCAAAGTAATGATTTTTATTTAAAATATTAATATTGAGCTTAAAAGGAAAAGGACGCCATCTTGGAGAAAGAGCTAGGGTTTTGACATGAAGTGGATTTTAGGGTTTCGAGAAGTCAACGGGAAGTTATAAAAGGAAGGCTTTGAGCATCATTTCACATCTTTGGACTACAGTACTGTTATGCTGCCGGTTTGGCTCTGGGTTTGCTTCGAGGAATGAAGGCCTCCTAGCTCGGGCATCGCTTCTTGTTTGCAAGACAACAACTAGTGGTGATTCAGTCTATTTGTGAGTTGCATTTAGTTTGTGCATTGTGTTCAGATTATTGCATTGTTAGATTTGATTTGGCATGTTAGTGGTTTTCAGCATTTTGCTTTGTTTAATACAGCAGATTCGTGTTTTCAATCGTAAGTCAAAAAATACAAAAAAAAGTGTTCTGGGTGTTGCTCATATCTCATTGTCTAGGAAGGGCGCATCATTAGTTCAAGTTTCAGATTTTTTAGTTAAGTATTGAATTTTTAAAGAAAGGTCGAACTTTTCAGCTGGGCCGTACCTCTTAAGGCTGTCTTGATTTCCGTGCAAATTGTATTTGTGGTATTTGAGTCTGTGTTAGTGTTTGGTCTTGGTCGCCCTTATCATTAGAGTGCATTGCATGTTATTTCACATCGATTGGACTTAAATTGAGGAAGTTATGAACAATTCTCTAAGATTGTAAGCTGCTGGTTATATGATAAAAAGTGCAGATCTGTTATGTCAGTTTGGGAAATCTGCATCTTCCTTATTTGGTTGGTGTTGAGGGTTTCTTGTATACTTTGCAGAAGCTTTCTTGTTGAATGTATTATTTGGAAGAGCATCTTATGTCTTGAAATTGCAGGCAATAGTATCTTTGTAAGCTGGCAGTAGTACTGACCAATTGTTCTTAATATTGCTTCATCGTTATTTGTAATAATCATTCTTCCTTCAGTAATTGTTGTAATAGATAAGTCTCCGCCCTATGGTAGCTACTTCCCCATTCTGGGTTAGAAAGCACATTCTGGGTGTTGAGTATTTCTCGCTTTTAGTATTTCTTTTCAAGCATTGTTATTTGTAATCACTCCGCCATATGGTCGCCCCTCACTCCCTTCTGGATTGGGTAGCACATACTTGGTGTCGAGATCCCTTTCAACAATTAGAGTAGAAGATCTTCTGACCATATGCTCACCATCATCAGCGCCATTCTTGGTTAGAGTTGCTTTTGCACGTTTTGGTTTATCATCTAACCTTAAAGGGTGCATTGATTGTAATTTGCAATTTGTTAAAATCGAAAAAAATTGGCTCGGAATATTTCACATTCTCACTTGTAAATCTTCCATGACTATAAATTTTTCATTTACCTTGAAATATCAAATTGCTATGCAAGTGTTTTAGTGCATTTGGTCAACTTCTTGGTGACAAATTTTCCTTTGAAGCTCTGCATCGTCTATATGTAGCTGCAATTATTTCTAGTGAAATATAGATTGATTTAGTCTTCATTCATTATTTTGAGTGCATATTTATATAAGATCATTGAAATATTAGTTTTCTTAGATCCTTTACTCTTCTCCCCTTATCTTTTATGTTTTCTTTAATCAAAATCTTTGAGAAGCAGAATTAAATGAAAATATTTCTAATAAGTTAGTTAAATGATGTTGAATATTTATGGGATTGAATTTAATGGAGATTGTTAAATAGTTTCAGAAGAACTAATCAAAGTTAGATCATTCTTTGCTAAGTTCATTGAAATAACTGTTGACTTTGTGAGAACCTACGAGTCTAGGTAAAACAATAAACCTTTGTTAGTTTTTGAGCTTTATGAGAGAAGAATATACCATATGCCCTTTGTGATCAATAGTAAAATACAACGAACCTTGAGTAAACCCAATATGTCAAGATCTAATGATCAGAGCGTTGGGATTACAAATTCCATTTGAATTTGAAGCTTTTCAAGATAGATAGGTTCTGTTGTAAGAATTCTATGTAACTTCAAGTTTGTTTCATGGTTTCTATTCAAATTTGATGAGATTACTTGTATATTCTTGTATAGAATATTGAATTGGAGAACCACAATTGGTCATTCTCAATTGTAAATCTTCCACAACTACAAATTTATCATTTACCTTGAAATATCAAATTGTTGCGCAAGTATTTTGGTGCATTTGGTCATAAATTTACAATCATGGAAGATTTACATGTGAGAATAACCGAAAATGGGCCTCCAATTCAACATTTTGTACAATAATATACTCATCAAATTTGAATAGAAACCATGAAGCAAACTTGAAGTTGACAATTCTTCAACTTAAGTTCGACAAGTCTCAACAATTTCTTCAAAGGCTGCATAAGAACATTAAATATGAGGGCTGATATGGCCTATTCTGTGGCTGATATGAAGGATTTTATTGCTGATTTTGTTACTATCTTTGTAGGGTCACTAGCTCATTTCCAAAGCTCTAAAGCAAATATTTTACTTCTTGGAGTTCACTAGAAGGTATAGCAAGAGGAGTTGTTGGAAGGTATAGCAAGAAGAGTTGTTGGAACAACAGTTGTAGGAATAGGATTTATGCTTGGATGAGATGCTAAAATTTTAGGGAATAATGGCATGGGGTACCTAGGAGTTATTTTTCCAGCTTGGATTAGACTATTTTCAGCTTGTATACCCAAATCATAAGCATCAGGTAATGCTCTCCCACCCATAGAATGTATCAACAAAGCAATATGACTATTCAAAGAGTGTATATAATATAGAAAAGTAGTATTGGGAGTAGGTTGTACCAAAGTTGGGATCCTATCCCATGTCTTCTAAAACCTTTGATTGAAATCTATTAAGAACTCGTGAGGAGCTCTCTTGATTGTAGATGTGATGTCCCCATCCTAGTCAGCGCAGCTGGTGACAAGGTTAGCCTATTATTTTGATCCTCGTAGGCTGACAGGAGTGTGCAGAGGATCATCTGGGGCAGTTACTCAGTGTTTGGTAGCTCCAGTTTTGCAGTTGTTTCAGGTTGGGCCTTCGCAGAATCTTCCAGAGTGCATTTTCAGAAACTTTCTATTTTTAGAAAGTTAGGTCAGGCGGAAGCTGCTATTTTGGGCAGGGCACCTGGTTCAACTATTCAGCTCAGAGTCGACCCAGTTCTGCAATTTGATGATCAGACGGAGAAATAAGGAGTATTTAATGATTTATTAAGTATTTAATATTTTGACTTTATATTAAAGTCACTTTATTGAAATATTTAAATATTTAATTAATTTGGCCTATTATAAAGTATTTCTTATACTTTATAATAATGAGTTAATATTTGATAAGTGAATAATTATTATTCACTTAATGAGACGCCATTTAATTATTAATTATTTCTCCTAAAGTCAAAAGGGCGAATTAAATCATTTTATTAAAATGATTATTAAAAGGAGATTGGGTCGAATTTCTCAAAGGGCAATATATATTCACTCAAGACAAAATCGAACGATTATGTTATGCTATTCAACTTTTGTCTTTTTGCTCTAAGCATTGGAGTTTGCAAACCCTAGGGTTTCTGGCAGATGGAGCGTTTCTGGAGAACGATACCTCTTCAGGAATTTGGCAGACTGAGACTGTGAAATACCAGTTTAAGCTTGCATCTTGGTGACTTCATTCAGAGGTTACAGATTGGGATTATTGATTGATTCATCAGAGTTTAGCGAAGATTATCCTTCTAGCAGTTGAGGCGACTTTCCAGAGATTCCATTGACAGAGATTTGATACTTCATTGGAGGCCGTACTATATTCTTTGTTGCTGCTGTCCTGGCCGTACTGTTGTACCAGCAGGGCCGTACTATTGTTTTTTCAGAGGGATACGCCTTTCTTTTCATTCTCTGGCAGAGGGAACTTGGGCGGCTTGGTCTTTGAGAGCTTCTGCAACATTTTTCTGAAGCTGGAGATCCTTCTATCTATTTGGCCGTACATTCTTCCTCTTCTTTCTGGCGCCTGCAGGAGAAACCAGGTTTTTAGAAATAAATTCATATTTAATCCATCTGTCAAATTTATATATTGTAAATGCTCTGGATCTTCAATAAAATGATGCGCCTAAGGTTTCTGAGCAAGATCTAAGTTTATTTCATGTTCTAGAATTTATTTTGAATTTTTTAAGCATTTATTAGAGAAATCACAGCTTCTTGTGTATTTGCAAAAATCCATCAAAAACACAAAAATTGCAAAAACAATCTTTTCAGTTAGGGTTTTGGGGTTGAGAACCACTAGGGTTCTTACAGTAGACAACTACTCCATGAGAAAGAAATGATCACTCTTGTCATCAAACTCTTTGCAAAACACTTCTCCCAGTTCATCCCAATTGTGGATTGAAGCATGCGGTAACCCTCTATACCATTCACTTGCTTTGCCCCTGAAAGAAGATCCTAAAAGCCTCACGACAACATTATCTTGAGTAATATGATGAAAAGAGTAGACATTAGCAACATCTTGAATATGCTCTAAAGGTGTCACTAGTAAAATATGGTAAAGCTTTCAAAGTTGAAATTGGCATAGCATCATGCTGGCTCAAAATAAGAGGGTTTCCTCCATCAAAAGTAGCAAAAATTTTCTGCCTAGCCATTCTAGGAATCTGAAATTTTACTTGAGCTTGAGGAAATCTACCAAAAGGAGGAGTAGATTGGGCTCTTGGAGTTGCTTCAGCTTTAGTTTCTCTTATAGGAGATCTAGACAATCTTGATTTTCTACTTCTAGAAGAACTAGTTGATAACTCAACAAAATGAAACTTTGTACCTTTGGTAGAAGCCCTTGTTTGCACTCTTGGCATATGATGAAAGCTCTAATCTACAACCAAAAGTTAGTGGAGTCGCCAAGTACTTTTATAAACTCGCCTCTTCAAGTCTACACTTGTTGAGAACAACACCACTTTCTTAGCTAGAAAATGTAAAAGCCTTTGGACTTGTCCCACCAAGCGTGCCAAAAACTGTTATCACCTGGATATGGACCCCACTGAATCTTGAATCCAACTATCTTGTGAAACATGGGATAACCTCTCGAGTTGTGGGACTCGCGAAACTCAAGATCAACCTCCAATTAAAGGGCGACTTCCCCTTGGTAAATCATCTAAAAACTATAACTAAAGATCTTTGTTGGGAAAAGAGATAAGAAAGAACTAATAATCTAAATCTAAAACAAAAAATGAAGGTGGTACACTAAATATAGAATATTTCTACTTCCTTTCAGAAACACAACTTATGAATCTCAATCTAAAGCTTCACATAGTAATTTGAAACAACAATTCAAATGTAAAGTTAGAACAACAACAATCAGGGTGTTAGTTTTCAGATCAGAAATGCAAATAAGCAAAAAATACAACACATAGAACAATGAACACAATATTTTACCCTGGGAAACCCTCCTACTCGAGGGAGAAAAACCTAGCAAAATATTCTCTTATAAATTAGAAGAATAAGTGCAGAAATTGCATATAAAATCAGGCCCCAGAATAGGCTGAGTCTCATACAATAAGTAATGTCACTTCTCCTTGAAGTGAATCTTGAAGCACAAATAATGTCACTTCTTCTTGAAACGGATCTGCTTCTGAAGAATGCAAACCTGTTGCTGAAGAATTCGAATTGGAATGGAATTATTTTATGGTAAAATGAGAGGACTCTATCCCCTTTAAATAGCAAACTAGGCGACCTCCTTTCTAGGGCTGACCTAGAAAAATACAACATTTATTAATAATGTGAAGGCCGATTTGCCTTGAATTAATTTTATTTAGGAGAAAATATCTCCCACTGCTACAAAACACTACACTCCCTCTTAGCTAGGGAGGTATTTTCAGATATCTTCGTCATGGAGTCTCTCAACATGATGCCCACAATGGCTACACCCATATGTGGAAAAGCACATCTCAGTCTCAGAGATGTACAATGGCTCGTCATGGAGTCTCTCAACATGAGGTCCACCATGGCTACACCCATATGTGGAAAAACACATCTCAGTCTCAGAGATGTACAAGGGGCCGTCATAGGTCTCTCAGCATGATGTCCCATAATAGCTTCCACTTCCCATATGTGGAAAGGCACATCTCGGTCTCAAAAGATGTACAAAGCTGCAGCACTTCCATGTTTCTCGATCTCGATATATACACTACAGAGGCTTTCATCTCCTTCTTTCTCTCCGTCCCTGGAGAAATATACACTACAAGAGCTTTCACCTCATATTTCTCTGTCTCGGGAGGAAGCTACGACATTAACAAAAGCTTGTGATCTTGACTCCTGGGCTCAAGTACACATCAGCCTCTTCCTTCCTTGGCCAAGATTTCACCAATGCTTGACTCCAGAGGAATGGTTCCAGCACACCTAAAACTCTTGACACAAGGTCGGGACTTAGTCCTCCTCGATTTTATGCCAAATCACCCTATTCTGAAAAGGTTTGCGGTGCTACCAATGTCAAATCAAGATTGACTGCCTTGTGCAATTCCGTTCTCTGCAGCTGAAGAGGCCTTCCAAAGACAGCATCTGGCCTTGCAACACAGTAACCCACTTAGCTGACATCTTCACTTCTTCTCAGTGAGTCCTCTAGTTTCTCGAATCATAGGATTCCATTTTACTGAACACAGAACTCCCTCTTGATCCTTGCCTCAATATAGAGATTACAAAAGTCCTATGGAAGTGAACTCCCCTCCATTGACGGATCTCAAAACCTTAGTCCTCTTCCCGGACATGTCATTGTTTTACCCAACTCGCAAAGAACCGAAAACTGTTTTGCTTTCACAACTCTCAATCCAATAGCCATTAGCATGTCTTCTCCAATGATCTTTGATAGGAACCTCACTGTTTTCCACAATTCTTTCTAGGGCTGCCAATAGTTGACCATGCAAGAACCATAGACTGCTGTTCCAAGGACAAGATTTATGTTGTATCGTTGTTTAGTGTCTTCATCCTTCTCAATCTTCTTTGTTAATGTAAACTCTCCATCCAGGGCTGACCCAACCTTGTGCCCTCGAGAGATGTCTCCAGTGAAGAATCATGAGAGTTATGTGCCACCAACTCAGTCCCATGGCTGCAAGCTATGTCTCCATGTTTGTTCATTTCTCCAACTGGCATGACTTCCTCACAGGATGCTTTAAGCTCTTCCTCCCTTTGAATTCCTTATGCAATCTCTGATAATTAATCCATCATCCTTTTGCTCCTCGATCTATCCTACATTTTAAAGAGATTAACAATAGTTCATAAAATCAAACTACCCCGATACACATGAAGCATGTAGTCATCTAGCAAATATTATTAGATAAAACAATTAAAGGAATGATACATAATAGAACTTATCTTTGTTGATTTAGTTGCAGCCATTTTTCTCCTCCCGACAACCATCCTTTTCGCCCAATGATGTTCCTTGTAACACTCACACATTTTGGAGAGATGGTCATTATCCATAAGGTGCTGCAAGTAGACATCCTCCATCATAGGCACAGTCCTTTGAAACTCTTGAAGTTGTGTGAGGTAGAGGACTTCTTTCAAGTGCTCATCCTTTTCTTTGATCTTCATTTTCCCCTCCAAGTGATGTGGCCCACACATAGCTCGTTCATGCCTCCATGAATCAACTTCTTTAAAGTTTTCCTTTAGGTCTGCAACAATTCGCCTTCAAGGTCTGCCCTTAGGTTTGCAATAATTTTCCTTCAAGGTCTGCCCTTAGGTCTGCAATAATTATCTTCAAAACACGCTCATAAATCTGAAGCTTATCTTCACAAAAACTGCATTAAGTCTGCCCCAAAAATATGTATGATTTCTGCTCCAAAACTTTCTCTGAAATAGACACAAGATCTGCCCCAGATTCTGATAAAAACCTGCTCCAAATCTAATCCTACTTCTGCTCCAAGTCATATATAGTGACTGCACAAAATCTACTCCAGATAATGATGTGAATTGCTTCATACAGATCACTTCTATACTAGCATGATTCGCCTCAAGGAATGTCTTCACAAATTTGCTCTATGCTGATATGATTTTCCTTACAAGATGTCTTCACCAAAAATTCTTGTGCTGGTCCAATTTGCCTCATAGAATGCCTTATAAATCTGCTCTTCATTTGCTATAGATCTGCCCTAGAATCTGATTAATATTCAATGAATGGATGCTTAGTCAAATCTAATCAGATCTTCCCTAAACCCGCTCTAATACCATGTTAGTTTTCAGATTAGAAATGCAAATAAGCAGAAAATACAATACATAGAACAATGAACACAGTATTTTACCTTGGGAAAACCCTCCTACTCGAGGGAGAAAAACCCAACAAAATATTCTCTTATAAATTAGAAGAATAAGTGCAAAAAATTGCATACAAAATCAGGCCCTAGAATAGGCCGAGTCTCATACAATAAGTAATGTCACTTCTCCTTGAAGTGAATCTTGAATGCACAAATAATGTCACTTCTTGAAATGGATCTGCTGCTGAAGAATGCGAACCTACTGCTGAAGAATTCGAATTGGAATGGAATTATTTTATGGTAAAATGAGAGGACTCTGTCCCCTTTAAATAGCAAACTAGGTGACCTCCTTTCTAGGGCCGACCTAGAAAAATACAACATTTATTATTAATGTGAGGCTGACCTGCCTTGAATTAATTTTATTTAGGAGAAAATATCTCCCACTGCTACAAAACACTAACACAGCGAGTCATAGAACTCACAATAATACCTGCTTCTCTTTCATACACAAAGAAAATTGAAACAAGAAGAGGCAAAAATATTGATATTTGATTCACTGAAGGCTGCCACAATGACTGTTTTCTAGAAAAACAATAAAAGATTACATCACAAGCATACAATCAACCATTATTTCAGAGTGAAACAAGGTTGAATATGCAATCAATGAAGAAAATTACAGAAGTAAAGACCTAATTTTGATTGAAAAAATTCAAGGAATGAATCACTTTGTCACAATAAACTTTTCCAATGATTTGTTACAAAAGATAGGCCTCTTATTTATAAATTTTGAGAGCCTAAACTCTATATGAGTTCTAAAATTCTTATTTTTTAAAATTTTTGCATGGAAATCAGAACTCCCTTTTAAAAAATCTGCATGAAGAGTTAAACTAATGCATGAAAAAAATTCCTCTTTGACTTCCTTGAAGTTAGTGAACTCTATTATTTTTGCATGTTTTTATGGAGGGGCCTACAAAGTTAAACTCACTTTTGAAAAAATTGTATGAAGAATTAAACTAACGGATGAAAAAAAATTTCCCCCTTGACTTCCTTGAAGTTAGTGAACTCCTTTATTATTTCGCAGAAAATATTTTATTTTTCTTTTTTAACTTTGTTCTGAATTTTCAAAAAAATCAGGTAACAGTAACCTCTTTGGATATAGTGATGAAATCCATCCTAGATGCTAGCCAAATTTGGCTAAACAATTGTACCCATGCTTTGAAGTTGAAGGGGATCACAATAACATATCCCATGGAGAACAACAAGAAAAGGAGGATAAAGTTCACGGAAGATGCAAGTTATGACAAATTCTTGGTCAAGAATAGAAAATTGTGGAGGAAAAAGCGATAGAAATGGAGAAGGCTGAAGGAAGTGGAGAGATATCAAGTGTTGGCATTACCATTGCCAACTTGCCTGAAGATCCCAACCAGCCAGCTATTGCAAACCCTATAAATCTGATTGGTAAATCCAAAGGGATATCTGCAAGTCAAGCTGAGTTGGTAACAACCATTGCCCAACAACCAAATCAAATAATTTCCCCTGCCGCACAAGTGGATTCTAAAGGAAAGAGTGTGCACAAAACTTCTACTTCTGCTGCAAAGTTATTGGTTTCTCCTCCCTTAATAAACATTGTATCGCCCATGGCAGATCTGATAGTGCAACAAGGGCAAGTGGAAGCCCATGCTGATGCCACAATGAGAAAGTTAATATGACAATTGATTAGATATTAAAGGAGAAGAAAATATTGGATAAGATGATTAAAGAGTACACCACAATGGCGAAGAAGAAAGAATTTCCTAGTTTACCACCCACCATATTGGTGTATAGTGAAGATGAAGAGGAAGAGGGAGAGAGCATAAAATATGATGTGATGCCTACAAGAGCGGCTACTATTTCAGGGTCTGCAGAGCAACCAAAGGAAGCTCCAATTTTGGAAGAGGTAATAAAAGTAGTTGAAGATGAAGTCTCAAATGTTCACATTGAACAAGAGAAAAATATTCATCCTATTCTTTCTGAGATGGTCGAAGACCAATCTCAATTCAAAGAACTTAACAAGGAGGAAACTCCAGCAGGCATTTTGTCGGAGTTGCATCAAAAAATTGAGAACTTGATGCAAGAGGAGGTGTTTCCACCACAATTTAAAAATGTAGAGGTTGGAGATGAACCAGATGTGATGCCAGAGAAAACGAAACAATTGGTACAAGAAGGGATTGCTCTAGGGGTTCATCATGAAGTCATCCAGGAAGTAACTATAGAAGAGGAAGTTTGTGAATTGCCACCACAACAACAGGTTCCACCAAAGCAAGGTAATGGGGAAGTTGACGATGAGCAAGTAGATGAAAGAAATAATGCTGAAAATGTAATTTTAGATGAAGTTCCTGTAGAAGTATTACAAGGAGATACACATATGCTACAGGAGGACCAACCGCAAGAAGAGGTTGGTGACAAAAATGTAACTTCTATACCACAAATAGAAATCTTTGAAGACGTTAAATCACTGTAGTGTTCCTAGCAAGAGGAGGTTGCAAAACAAGTTCTAAACTGGTTAGCCAGTTAGTTGCTACCGCCCCTCCAAGTACAGATGGTTCCATTAGACTTCAAAATTCTAATGCAGGAGATGAATGTTCACAAACCTCAAAAGAAGGAAAAAATATTGAATTTCATCCAAAGGGATGCTACAAGGGCAAAAGTGGTTCAAGTTGTTGTCCCTATAAATAAAAAGGATAAAAGAGAGATGTTGGTTTTAGATTATCATATCCCCACAGTTGAATTAGGACATGCAACAAGGGAACAGGAAATCCAGGATCTAAGGGGAAACGTGGAAGCAACTAGCACCAAGATGATGAAGAATAAGAAAAAGAAGAAAGAACTAAAGGAAAAGATTAAACAACTTCAAGACTTATCAAGGAACTTGTACAACCCGATCAAGTTGTGGAGGAATTGCCTCCCCACCCAATTTTGTTGTCAAAGGAGCAAATGGAGGCCATGGATAGCATGAAGCACAAAGCTAATGTGCTTGACAAATGGGTGGATGGAAGGAGAGGAGACAATAAAATCTGCCATAGCCTGATACAAAGAGATGTCTAAATGGGAAAATGAGGCGGGTAAATTCAAGAAGAGAATTTTGGAAGTCGAGAAACTCAATAATAACTATATGTTGAAGAAGCAAATAGTAGCAGGTGAGGATATTCCCAAGTTAAAACCGGGGGAACTCCAATTGAAATTGGAGAAAGATATGGTTGAGGAGTGCAGGGACCACATTGAAACATTAAAAGACATTATTGGAGATATTTTGGAGAAGGATATCTCAATCGTTGATGCACTCACGGAACAGGTTAATGATATCAATTCCAGAGTTGACTAGAAGTTTTAATTATTTATATGCTGATTAAATAATACCGATCTTTGTTGTACCATGCCTTGTGTAGGTCATGGTTTCCTTTTAATAAACCAAAGCATTTGTTGAACGCTGAATGGAAGTCAAAAGGCTTTAACAGATATTATTTATGATTGTTGGGTTCTATACCAAGTCAAAGAGAATCAGTTCATATTTTATTTGCAAAATGTTGGTTTGAAAGGAATCGTGGGTTGATGTCACCCTCAAAATTAATCAATAGCTTAAAGATTAAGAACTGAATTTGTAAGAAGGCACTCAAAGGGAGATTTAATTAGCACATAAGAAAATTGCCAGGTTCCAACGCAGCAAGGAAGACCATGAAAATTTTATTTATTATGCTACACTAGCATGGGACCCACTCTACATGGGTCGACCATCTAACCTTTTATTAAAGCCTGAAAAATATGGTTGACAGGATCACGTTATGCATTTGCAAAATATGCTTTAAACTTATTTACCTCTGCATCATTTTCATTCAGCACAATGGTGGCTTCTAGGTGAAATCACTAGATCAGCCATGCAGGTTTTCATCCACGAGACTGTTTGCCAACAAGGATTTCATCCTTTGAAAAATTGAACAATTTGTC
>VDFB02066159.1:0-10764 GCA_007258455.2 Sequoia sempervirens
GGGAGAAAGAAAGTCCTTAAAATTATTTTAAGGTTTCAATATCCTACAAATCGTTGACTACAAAAATAATATATTATATAAAACTATTAGGGAATCAGGGTTTCCAATCCCATCATTATCTATGATTTAAATTATAATGTTAAATTTAATACTAAAATCCAACCAAACATCATGCTAAATACGTAAGGTAAGCCATATGAACAATTAATTTAAGCCTAAAATATCATCATTTCATTGAATGAGGAATCTTATAACCCAAGAAAGTAATTCATTAATCCATGTTAGAATTTGGTGATCACATATCCCATGGAACTAGAATGTAGGTAAGGGGAATGTCTCAAATCAAGTTTCTAAAAGAGTTAATACAAATATTTATGGATCAAAGTTTGTACATAGTTAAGAAATATTATTGATAAAACAAAAATCCTAAAAGAGTTATCTTGAAAGAGTTAGTCAATATAAATTATCAAGGATTGGACCTCACAAAGATATCTTAATGAATTCCTAACTAAGGAAAAAAAAAAATTATCCAAAAGACCTAAAGTATACTCAAGGATAAAAATTTGGGAAGATAATGTTGGTGTAAATAGGTGTCCTAGATAGTTATGATAAGGTATCTCATGACATAGGATTAAGACACTTGTCATAATCTCGTTTAATCATATGTCTCACCTTGGCTATATAACCAAGGGGTTCTCATTTATAGACCAATTCTATTGGATTTAATTCTATTTCAATTTTGAGAATTGAATATTAATCTCTCTTGTTCTTTCATGAAGTTCCTAGATCTTGGGTGGTTATAATATTTAGCCAAATCTTGCATGGTGTAGATTTATTCTATACCAACTCTTACATGGTATTGTTGGTGTTGGTGTAAATAGGTGTTTTACCTATCTAGTCATTAGTAGGTCCTATTTAAATGTTAAGTTTACTTAGGTTCTTGGAGAGAATATTTCTAGAAGGTGTTAGTTTTCATTAGATCTTATCTTTTGACTTGTAACACATGTGTCTTAGGTAGTTATGATAAGTTGTCTCATGACATAAGATTAGGACACTTATCATAATCCTATTTTATTCTATATCTTGTCTTGGCTATATAAATAAGGGGTTCACACTCATAAATCAATTCTATTATATTTAATTCTATTGCAATCTTAAGCATTGCATATTGATCTCTCTTGCGCTTTCATGAAGATCATAGATCTTGGATGGCTATAATCTTCAACCAAGTCTTGCCTACTACATAATTATTCTATACCAAATCCTACATTGTATCAAATATTCAGTGTGTTGGCACTTTCAAATTTTGAAAATTTTGCCTTTGCACTTTCAAAAGTGCACTTGAAAAGTCTGCCTAAATGGCCTACTTTGGAGGGTCATAATTTGGAGCCTATTGATTTTCAAGCCAAACCCCTTGGTGGACCCAATCATGTGACATATGTGAGTAGGAACGTCAATTTTCAGCTTCCCAAAATAAGTTTTGGTAGGGTTTTGAAAAGCGAAGCTAGAAGGTTTTGGCACTATTTTGTTATTTGCAAACTTTCAGTTCTGCAAAGTAGCCTCCTGTTCGAGATGATATTTTGCAATTGAATGATTTTCAAATAAAAAGGATTATTTCTCTCCATTATCCATGCCTAAATTGCTCCCTGGTCTAGTTTCAAAGCCTCATGATAAGATTTGATATTTTTACAAGGCCAAAAGCAAATGCAATTTGTTTAGTTTTGCACCTGCATTTTCTAAAACTTTTCTAGGTGGCCAACTTTGACCTTCAATATCTCATCAAGAATAATGATTGAAGAACAAACCTCTTGCACACATTTTTAGTGTACCTAAATGTGCTTATTTTTCCAGTGGTAACCCCTCAAAAGTTGATTTGATATTTTTTCAAATTGGTGATTTGGTGAGTTTTAATTGATCTTGAATAGATACAATTGCAAAAATGCCTGAGTGAGCAACTTTGTCATCTTTCACCTCAGGACACCTTTTACCAAACTGTCTTTTTCACTGCATTCTTGGCTCAAATTTCTACATGCTTGTTCAGTTTGAGGCTCCTGGGATAAGTTCGAAGGGGTTATTTAATCATTTTCTGATCGCGACAGAGCCAAAAATGGTGTTCTAGATAGTGTCAAAATTTGCAATTCTAATGACAACCCATTTCTTACTTTGGTATAAATTTTCTATAGCTCCATTTTCATCAAGATTGGAGGTCATATGATGCATTATTTTAATGAGCGTTTGTTGCGGCGAACACGACCTGAGGGCCAGTTTACAAAGGATGTACCTGATTTTTAAGGGATGGGAAAAATTAGAGGAAATGGGTTTTCTCTAAATAATTGATTATGATCCTATGCAAGATTTTGTGGCTATAGGTGTCCCGGTTTTCCCACAGTGAATTTTCTCCAAATAGCCTGCAGGTGTAATTAGAAGTCACAATTTTTTCTAAAGTTCAAATGTTAATATTTAAAATATTTAGGATATTTTAAATATTTTGCAAGTATAAAAGGGCATTTGGGGAAAACATAAAATGAATTTCAAATGTTTTGGAGGACAAGCACGTTTAATTCTTACTTCTGATTGGTCTAGAGGTGGCTTTCACGGCTTTCATAGCTGCATGAGAAATTTCATCACAAATGGCTATTTTGATTAGTCTATCCCATGTGATATGCTGATTTTGATTGTGCAAGGATTGTTGAGCTTGTGTTTGCAGTGAAAATGCATCAAAATTGTTGTAGGAGTTTCATATTGGGTGCTTGTATACATTTCCCTTTACCACCATGACTGTGAAGATTTAAGAGCATGTCAAAATAAAAGTTAGGGTACAATCAAATAAGCATCAACCATCGAGGTTGCACGAAGGATGTGGCTGAATTATAAACTCAACTCACAAGCCTACAGTGTTGAGGATGATGTAATAAAAAAGTTGTGGGGTGTGCGGGAAGGTAAAGGATGGGCTTAAAATTTGTTTTAAAGTGTTGTACGATAAATTTTATTGAATTTTTTTACCAAATTAAAAAATAATAAAGACATGGAGGAATATCGCATTAAAATATTATCTTCCAAAAAAGTTGTGGGGTGTGCAGGGAATGTTAGTGAAAGGCTAACTATGGGCCCTTAAATTTTAAAGGCATGGGGGTAATGTTTTGCATCCTCAATTTAATTTTTCAAAGCCTCTAGTAGAAAAGGAAAGTGTTCAAATATATATAAAAAATGGGCTTGATAGCATAGTGTTTTAAATTCCCTCAATTTACTTTACGTTAAAGAGTAAAGTAAATTTAAACCTTGCTTGATAAGGTGATTGAGTGTTTTCTTTTTTAAAAAGAGTAGTTGAAAGATGAAAGAGGGTAAAATTTTTAAAATATTAAAGGGGAAATATTTTAAAGATAAGGTGAATTGAATGTGCCCCATGCAAGATTTAAATTGTAAAATATTTTATAAAGTCAATATATATTCACTGTGGGAAATAATTTGTTTGTTGGGAAATATCAAATTTAGCACAATAGAGCAAAATAAAACACTTTCACAGAGGAAGTCATTTTTTAATGGCTAGGTGAATGGAGATAAAGTTTTCATGAAGAGGAGGAATTTTATTGTAGATAAGGATAAAGAAAAAATTTAGAGGAAAATTTTGTTGCAAAGGAAGAGAGAGGAGAGATGCTTTTCATTTTGTTGATCAATGGTGGATGAGGCTTCCAGGTGTCTTCAACGGATTAACTTTTGGAGTTTTCCTTCCTTCTATATTTTCTAATTCCCTTCTCATTGTAAAGGGTTCTGATTTTCTGTATGGGTTGGGTAGATAGCGGAATGGAGTTATGAGCTGAGTTTGTAAGCTTGAATTGCTGATTTCATGAGTAAATATCTGCCAGTTTATGCAAGCAATTCATAAATGTCATCAAATTGTCTTCAGCTTTGTACATTTTTAGTCATATGAATTCAGTAATACAAAGTATGTTTGAGTTTTTCGTCTCAATTTCGTTGATATTTTTTTATTTGTTCATGGGTCTATTTCAAAGAAATGGTTAAATACTTTGAGCAAATAATTGTGATTTTAAGTGTGTAGGTTGGATCTGGTAAGAAGAATTTGATTGACAACAAGAGTAGATCTATTAGTGTAAGGCATTAACAGTTGTAAGTCCACTAGTTGAAGTTTATTTGCTGATGAATTCTCTTTATACATTTGACTCCATGACCCAGAATTAGGCACTAATCTGTTATTTAGCTTAATGCATTTCAGAAAATTTTTTAAATTCAAACTCATTTTAATTCTTGTTGTTTGGTTGAGGTTTAATGTTGAATTCTACTTCCCAATTACTATATGAGTGTTGATTTACTAAGAATTTAACCAGATTTGAAGTTGTTGTTAGAGTTATCATACATTAGCTAATAATTAATTAATCTTTAATTGATTATTGGTCTAATTTATTCTCACACAATTTAGCTAAACTTAGGAATGCTTTATTAGTTGAGTTAATATTATATCATTATGTCTCATCTCATGTGATGTTGACACTTGTCATGATCTGATCCTTTCTCATTTAGGGATTTTCTCTTATAAGCATTCAACCCTCATTGTAATTATTCATGGGAGTAATCACGACTTTCATATCTTATTGAAATCTTCTTACGTAACTTTTCCTTGTTGATGAATATAGCAATTCTTGTTTCTAGATCTCTTAGTGGAAAGGTGTCTTTATTTTTTGTTTTGATCCCCATGGCTCATGTTTTGTGTTTGTTTCACAATTCTAACATGGTGTTAGAGCATGGATTCAATGAACCCCTTCTTGATTTATGAGTTTTTTTTCTTCAACAAGGGTTGCAGGTTTAAGATTTGAATCTCCTTTACTCTTTTTGCAAATATTGGAGGTGGGAATTTTTCAAAGCATTTTTTTGTAAAAAGGACATCGTGGTTGGATCTAGATTTGTCAAGAAAACCAAAATTGGCTTTTATTTTGCTTGATTTCGACTCTGGACGCTAGATCTACAAGGTTTTGAAATGGTTGCTTTATCTCTAGATCCATAGGCTAGCTATATTTTTGGTGTGTTTTGAGCAGAGCAGATATCACCATCATGCTTAGAAGGCCCAAAAACCCTAAGATCACTTATCAAATTGTCAAAATTCAAGCAGTTGAGATACGAGGCAAAATTGCCAAGAGTTCAATGCGACCTCCCAACATGAAATCTGAGGTGAAACTTCTTTAAAAAATTTATCATACTTTTCTCCTACAAATTTTTTTTTAAAAAAATCAATTGCAAAAAAATTTAAAAATTTAAAAGCCTTTGGAAAAAGGCATAGCAGGATTTTTATTTAAAAAAATCTATTAAAAAAATTAAGAAGGGATGGTACCCTTGGTACCGCCACCTACCATATGGTAGAGTGGTGGCCCTTGGGCCCTGCCCCCTGTCGTGGGGTACCCATGGGTACCACACTACCTATCTTGGGCTCCACGCAGGGCACGGATCTCCCCGCCCCTATTTTTTTAATATTTTTTAAATGCTTTTTCTAAAAAAGCAATTCAAAAGCTTTTTTAATGTTTTCTTTCTTTTTAAGAAAAGAAAATAAAAATTTTTCTTAATTTTTTTAAAAAAAATCATGTAATTTTTTTATATGTTTTTCAAAAAAATGTGCAAAGTTTTTTTGGTTGTTTTTTTCATTAAAAATAAAAACATGCAAATTGTCTTTTGCAATAATTTTTTTCGAAAATAATGTAAATGCAACCTACCTGGAGATTTTTTATTTGCAACACTAAAATTGGTGGACTTCTAGATTTGGAGGTGTTTTTGCTAAATTTGGTGGAGTTCCTTTTTCCCTTCTCAGCCCCTTTCCGTTGGGCTTTTCAATTTTGTAACTCCACTTTGAGAGGCCATATCTCAGCCATACGGTGGTCTCTTCACATGCAATTTTTTTAAAAATGGGGTGAAATTTTGCACTCTTCATAGTGGTAAATGTATTTGTCAGTTTTGACTTTTGTATTTTTCCACAATTCTATTTTCTCAGTTCAATTTTTTTTTTGAGACTTTGACGGGTCATATCTTCTACACTCAAACACATTTTTGGGTGTCATTGTTTTTGAAAGTGCATTTTTTTCGTGTACTTCATCATGGTGCTATCAGTTTCCTATTTTTATATAAGAGAATTGTATTTTTAGCATGTTGTCCTTTTTAGACCTTATGGGCTCACATTGCATGTACTTATGATTTTGTAAACGCACTGAGATAAAGTGCCTCATTATTGCACATGTATTATGGGATCTTGCACATCACTTTGTGCCTTATTGTACTTGCACTCTGGTATAAAGTGCCATGGGGGTTGATATTTTCCTTTATTTTCCTTCATACCTTTCTCATGCGTATGTTACTTTTATTTTCACATCTTTTATACCTACTTGTACTTTCATGTCTGAACCTTTAGATGCTCTTGGTTCCTCTTCATGCACTACTTTCAGGAATTTGGGTTTGGTGCACTTGTCATACCTCTCCCTTGTCCAACATTATGGGGGGTTTTCTACTATTAATTGCTATTGCTTCCTTGGTTTTCGCGTTGGAGTGAGCTATGTATACAGTATTTTTCCTTATGTACCAGGCGGCTATAGTGGTCGGTTACCCATGCATTTCAATGAGATGGAGCTATTACCATATGGACACTCTTACATTCCTATTTCTAGAGGAGACCTTCCATTTTCACATGATTAGTTCTTCAAACTATTGGTACTTGTGCCATCTATATCTTTGAGTTCATGATGTTTTGCTTTGGTTTTCCATAAGATTCAAGTAGTTTCATTGGGGGCACTCATATAGATTATTTTCTTCTTGATCCTGATCATTAAATGTTTTAGCTGAGGTTATTCTTTGGGCATTACAATAGTCCTTCTTTGACAATGTTTGCTTGGCTTTGCTATGCTTTTAGTTGTTCCTTTGTTCTTATCTTTTGGGACAACCTTGTCTTGTTTGGAGGCTTCTTCTATCCTTCACTTGGCTTTCATCTCTTTTTGGAGTATAGTTTTTCCTATGAAGTTTTCTCTATTTCTCCACATTATAGAGATCTTATGTTTGTACATGGTACCTTACTTGGCCTTGTTTTCTGGGACCCATCTTGCATTCTTTTTTGGGTTTTTAGCTACTCCCTAAGTTCATCTTAAGGGAGGGTGTTAGAGTTATCATACATTAGCTAATACTTATCTTTAATTGATTATTGGTCCAATTTATTCTCACACACTTTAGATAAAATTAGGAATGCTTTATTAGTTGAGCTAATATTAGATCATTATGTCTCTTCTCATGTGATGTTGACACTTTTCATGATCTAATAATTTCTCATTTAGGGATTTTCTCTTATAAGCACTCAACCCTCAATGTAATTATTCACTAGAAATATCACGACTTTCATATCTTCTTGAAAGCTTCTTTTGCAACTTTTCCTTGTTGATGAATATAGCAATTCTTGTTTGTAGATCTCTTGCATGGAAGGTGTCTTTGTTTATTGTTTGATCCTATGGCTCATAGTTTTGTGCTTGTTTCACAATTCTAACAGTTGTCAGTACTTTCTTTGGTGTATTTGAATTGGGAATTATTTGCTATAAAAAACAATGTATGTGCATAATTGCATTAAAGTCTTTGGGAATTGTAGAGGTTGAGCCACCTTAGTCCTTCAAATCTAGAAGTGTAGGATATTTCAGTCTTTGACTGAATCTTGTCAGTTGGACAAATCCACCATTGAGTCTAATCATTAGAAAGTGGCTAGTCTATAAGATTCACTGGGCTAATCGATTTGGAACACCAATAGAATGGCGACTCTAGTGGGGAGAATTTGAGAAAATTATGATTGAAGAATCTAGCCTTAAGAGTCATTTAAGTTTTCATAGAGTCATATTATTTTCCATTCTGAATTTGGTTCAAATATTGAAGAAATTCAAACTCGGAGAAAGAATTTGTTTTAGTGAACTTGAAAGTTTCATGATCTATGGTGCTCTGCTGGTGAAAGGAACTCAGAAAGAAATTTATCTATGAAATAACTTCACACTGATTGAAATTCAGTCCTCTATGAAGAGAGGTGGAAAATCTGTCAAAAGAGCCTGATGAAGATGTCAATACAATTTCAGATCTACAATATTTCTAGTCAGAAAGAACAATTTGCAACAACTCCAACATTTCTAGGTATTCTTCACTTTTGGTTTTCAAGAAAATTGTGTATGAAAACCATATTTGAACCTCTTAGGAAAAAAATTTGGTTCCCTATTAAGTGATTAACACTTTAAAGAAAGAGAAAGGATAGTAATATTAAGTTTTCATTCTTTTGCATTGTAATTTGTAGCCTATGTACATTATGTTGAAAGTATGCTTGTTCTTGAAATATGCCAACTAAATAGATCTTAGGTTTAGATGTATTTGAATTATGCATTGTGGTATTCTAAGGTATGATGAAAGCTAGAAATAAGGCAGTCAAAGATCAACTGTAGAGTTGATATTTCAAATTTGAAAGAGGTGTACCAAAATGCACCAATATATGCATCCTTGTGTGGTTCTAGGTGCAACTATGGTTTGTGAACAACCCCAGCTAGTTTTGCAAAGAGGTTTTAACATTGAAAGATAGAGACCCCTTGATTTAAATGGAATTAATGGTTACCCAAATGTCATTCCCTCTAAATTCATACATAACATACCAAGATTCAAGGGAGAAAATTCTGAATCAACATCATAACATTTACAAAGTTTCATTAATTTGATAGATACCTATCAAATAGGTCATGAGGATGCTATTATGAAGTTGTTTGTCAAAACTTTAGAGAATGTTGCAAAACATTTGTTTTCTAGTTTTCCAAGGCATTGCATATCTTCATGGAAAGAGTTTAAGATACTTTTCATTGATTGGTTTGAAGGAGTATCAGTAGACAACGTGTGCTTTTTAGACCATAGAAATTTGCATAGCCAAGAGGAATTTGAAGAGCAATCTGGAAGAAAAGTTAAATCCATATCACCTACTGATGCACTGTGTGATATAAAGAGATCTAAGGATGAGTTTCTCCATGACTTTCATGATAATTTCATGTAATTTTTGCTTGCTATACCAAAATAGAAAAGACCTGATGAATCATTCTATATTGATCTATTTTATGAGAATTGTGAGCCATGTTTGAGTACCATACCAGTTAACTTGAAGCCCCTTGGTCTTAAGTGTCTATATCAATGGATTTTACTAGTTGGAGAAATGATAGAGAAGCTTGGAAGTGGTTTTCTAACTTTACTATGTCATGGTACGTTTTCTAGACTTGATCAAATAGAGGTGGAAGGTATAGTAGAAGACAATGATGATGCATTACATGGAGATGAAGATTTTTTTTCTAATAAGCTCATAGAGAAAGAAAACCCAGATGAAGATTGCAACCATAATAGTCATGATGAAATGAATGAAACATATGAAGTTTCCTCTATTTGCTCTAAAAATATAGAAATAGAGAGCCACTTTTCTATATCAGATGAAGACTACAATGATGTAGATAACTTCCTATATAATCATCTCAGTTCAAAATGTGTTGATGAGACTTTCCCTTCAATCAATGAATGTGATGTTGTGAAGAACAATGAGGTTCCAAGCTCTCTTAGACAAGAGTATGATGAGGGATATGAATTGGATTTACTTTTTGTAGAGGATATGTGCAATCACCAATGTTATGGTACAATTGATCATGTCAGTGGGTATGTACAAAGATCATCTTGGAAAAAACAAGCCTTAAGTGGCAAAAAAATTTAAAAAATCAAAGTTAGGAAACTTGCCATAAAATTTGAATAAGTTATCTATATTTTTTCAAAAATAGGTAAGAATAGAATTTGTAGAAAATTGAATGTACTTTATAAACTACTAGGTTTATTTTTTGAAAAGCAAAATCTATTTGGTGAAAATTTGAAATTTCAATGCAGTAGTACTTAAATTTCAGGGAAATAATAAGAAGTAGGTGTTTATCTAACCACCCTAACCACAATAAAATGATAATATTTTTTTAATAATATTTTTAGATATAGAGAGGACTCATGTATGGATGTGATGCATATTTTTTTTTTGTAATTTTTCCAAGTAAATAATTAATTATGATTTTTTTATTACAACTTTTTAAAAATATAAAAACTTGTATGTTTGACCGCATAACTTAGTCCAAAACTGCATGAAATTCATTTTTTTTTTAAATCCTGGTATGTGAAGCATAGAATGTGACACATGTTTAGTTAAAAATGTGATGTTTGAAAGCTATAGATGTTTTCAATCAACCTATCAATCAAGACTTTAGTCATAATTCAAATAGAAATTGAATAATAATTATTAATTAAATTCAAAGTAAACATAATTTATATTGGTGGAAAGCTGAGAATCTATTTTAAAAACTTTTTTTTCATCAATTTTGGGTTAAAAAAGGTCATTAGCCACATACCCATCATAATGCCACTTTTTGCCCCATCATGATCTTGCACATACCAGTTATACAAGTGAGTGTAGCTTTGATGCAAGTCTTCATGATGAGACAATGGAATTTGCTGATTTAGGGAATTCCCTTGAGAATGTTAGTGTACTAGATGAAAATGACAAAGTGTGCAATGAATTTGAATTGGAGAGATCAACCATAAGCAGTTGCAATGAAGAAACAAATAATGATTTTTCAGTTTGACAGTGAGGAATGTGACCCTACTGATTGTTGCATCAATATGAATAAAGAAGAAGATATGTGTGTACGAGATTCATTGGATGAATTGGTTCAGTTAATTGATTACGAGGAGCATGCA
>VDFB02066162.1:0-44752 GCA_007258455.2 Sequoia sempervirens
GAGTTGGTAGAATTATCAAGACAGTTTAATTGGTTTAATTTAGTATTTTCCTTAAGACCTTGGGATGATTTAAAAAAGGAAAATTAATTAAATAATTAAATATTAAAGTTGTCAAAAAGTAAAATTAGATGGCATCTAATATTTAATTAAATGGCTAGGCTCATGGTATTGAAAAGTGGTCATAAGAACACTATATATTATTTTGTTAAGGAAATTGCTTTTTCAAAAAAACGCAGCCATGAAAAAGAAAAAATGCTTTTTCAAATAAGCAATGAAAAGCAAAAAAGAAATGAAACCGCTTTTTTCCTAAAATAACTCTAAAAAGGTTATAAAAGGACATTGGGTCTTGAGAGGAAGGGTTACTGGTTATTTTCATTTTTCATTTTCTCTAAGCAAAGACATGAGTTCTCCATATTTCTTGAGGACAAAACCCTCTTGGAATAATAGATTCAGAGATGAAAACCCTCCTAGTTGGATATGGTGATTTCACCCTAAGATCACATTTGTGCCACAAGTGAAGTTTGTTCCAATTAGTGCTGAAGATGGAGAATTTTTATGTGTTTTAATAGAGGTTCATTGCTCGTTTTTTACTTGAGTTTTCAAATGATTTGATGGTAAGATTTTGGTGTGATTGAATCAGCTAGTTGGACTTTGATGATTTTGTAAGTTTCCAATACAGTAGTACTTGTACCAACAACTAATTTGTTTTATTTCAAATCTGCAATTATTGAGAATTCTTATTATGATTGATATCAATTAGTTTCATGTGTTTGGGGTGCATTTTCAATTGTTGTTCGGTGCTTAGGCTTGCTTTCTTTCACTTGGGTTGTTGTTTCAGCATTTGAAGGTGATTACAAAGTATTTTCAATATGCATCAATTTTGATTTTGACAATGTGTCAATAGTACAAAGTTGTATCAACACTATAGTAGCCTCTTGCCTCAACTTTCAATGTATACTTCAGCTGGGTTGATGAACAAACATTCTAGGTATGATATTCCATGCTCATTTTGAGTCTTTAGACTAATTTATGTTATTGCAACAGACTGATTTTGTAAACAGAATATTATATTAAACTTGTTTCAATAGTATATCAATCATTTATGTTATTTTGTAGTGCATCCGTGCTTGTCTTGTAAATCCCGGTCGGTAGTATTGTTGAAGGTATATATTTGTATGCATTTTATTTTGTAAAGCTAGATGGTTTACCGCCAATTCATATGGATATCATGTTGATAGGTCTTGGTTGGTTCAACATTAGACCCAATGTATTTCATTAGCTCGTTTTGGCATTGAACAAGTTGGTGTAATCAACCATTTTGGTTTGAACCAGCTTAGACATTTTGCAAGTGGCTTGCATTAAAGCACGCTGTTCATTAAAGTGTTGATTGAGGTCGATTGTGCTGCCTATGTGCTATGGTTGGCTTGCTGCCATTTCATTTTGTTTGCATACATTGTAGTTAGTAGTGTGGTCGAAGCACTATATGCTCTCACCTTGCCCACTCCAAGATTTGGATGATTAGAAAGTGTCAAGGCATTGCATATGCATTTTATATCCAAAATTTTCAAAAAAATGTAGGGTGCTTTGTTACAAGGCAGAATTGAAAGAAGTCTCTAATGAGGAGATCATTGAACATGGCAAAGAGAAAATATTCTTGCGGAATGAAGAACATTTAGAACCAAGGCCACAACCAAAACCAAAATATAAATATTTTGAAGACACCCTATTGTAGCAAATCAAAAGAAGTCCCACACAAGAAGAGACATCCTGCACCTTCTCAAAAGATCACATCACCAATTGCTACAAAGAAGATGAATGCAGAAACTAGAAATGAGCTAAGAAGACAAAAACTTTGCTTTTCATGCAAAGAATCTTGGGAACCAGGCCACAAATGCCAAAGCATAGGAGAGGAGAAATTAGATGAAGAATCAAAAAAAGCTGATAAGGAGCTAGAAGAACAGAGGATGGAATCTAAGTCTCTGAGGAATGCACTTAAGCATAGTCAACCTGAAGAAGAAAAGAAAGAAGAAAAATCAGATTTGCAAAATTTTGAGAGAGCAAATCTTGGAGGAATCTGCAATGCAAAGGGAAGGTATTAAATTTGATGAAGTATTAGATATCTATGAAAATGAGAGGGAGAAAAATCTCTTGAATGATGAAGAGTAAGGCGATAATGTAATAGAAGCATCAATAGAGGAAGACCAGCACATTGAATATCCCCATGCTTGTAGATTGGGAAATCAAGTAGCTTATGAGATGGAGTTTCAAAAGACTAGAAATAACTCTCAATCTTTTGATAACTCGCTCTTTGTGAGGGATGCTGAGACATTTTCTAGTTCCAGTTTTATAGCTTGTGATAATAATAGAGATCAGTTGCTTCTTGTTATATCAAGGCCAAGTTGTTATTATCATGGGAAGCATTAACAAAAAGATGAAAGAATTAAAATACATCCCTCCATAAGAGTATGGAATCCAGGTAGTCGACCGAAACACCAAAAGGTTTAAATCTTTGATGGGTTTAATATCATTGTTAGTTGATAAATTCCTCATGCCATGCCCTTGGTCAAGTAGACAACTTAATTTAGCAATGGAAAAGCATGAGGTATAAGGTGAGTTCTATGTTGAAAAAATTGATAGGGTTATGTGTGTTTAATGGTTGCATTCCGTGGGTGACCTACAAAATCAGCATTTCACATATGAAGGAAAAGATTTAGTGTTGGGAGAGGTCACAAAAAGGAGTTGCTTAGTGATGGAAAGCAAGCATACTATCTCATTATATTGTAAGCAGCATAGTCTTTATTGATATCCAAATGCTTCCAAGTTGTTTACTCACAAATGCTAACTGGCTGATTAAAACAGAGTAAATGAGAATATAAAACAGCAATAATAAACATATCAATTATTCAATATGGCACATGCACGGAATAGATAGTGTATTCTTCATTCATCAAATAGGCAGTAAGTACATCATACACACTATGTGTGGTCCCCGACTACAATTGAACATGAAATATATAGTCAGCCGATTTTGGTTGAGGACACCAACCGTCAGCAACTACCCAGTACCACTAACCAACCGTCGGGGACTAATTCTCAATTACAATATATACTAATTACTTTTTTTGAATACAATATTATTTATTTATTTATATTTTTCCAACTACACAAGTCAACATAGTATGGTATTTAGGAATGTGTCCCCAGGATCATTATCGTATTGAGGAATTTGAGATACCATAGAATTAGAAATTGATGGCAAGCAAGTCATTATCACCCCTTATTTCTCACAACAAATTTTAAAAAAAGCCACCATCAAGTTTGTGTTTTCAACGATTATATGCATGAGACATTTTTTTGATGCCTCATGGGTCACAGTAAGTTTTGGATCATGTCATTCAATATGATTAAAGCACCAGCTACTTTCCATTATAGGATAGGATAAGCATTCAATAATCAATTAAGGCAATTTGTTCTGGTAATTTTTGATGATGTTTTGATGTGTGGCAAAGTATGGAAGAATCATATGAAATACCTAAATCTGATCATTGGACTCTAGAGCAGCAAGCTCTATTTGTAAAGGAATCTAAATGTGAGTGTAGGGTCACTAAGATTTTATGTTGGGGTTGTGTCATTATTGCTCAAAGCAAGTAGGGGAATAAGAAGAAGATTCAAATTTTTGTAGTTTGGGCATTCTCTACTATATTCACTACCTTGAGAAGACTCAGTTTTTGTAAAAATGAAAAAGGTCTGTTAAGGGATTTCCACATATAGCAGCACCCTTAACTAGCATGTCAAAGAAAAGAATTCCTGCATGGATGGATAGAACACAAGAAGCTCTTGATAAGCCTACAAGCATAATCAACTCATTTTTATCTTTTCCATCTCAAGTTTCTTGCAACCTTGTGTGATAAGTGCTACAAGATATGAATTGGAAGAAGAAATTCAGAACCTCAAATAGAATAAGAATCCACTCCAGATAGAACTAGTGAGACTTAGGCAGCAACAACAAGGTATTGAGATGTAGATACAAACCCAGGTGGAGCAATTGCAAGTTACTAAACACAAACAACATCAAAGGGTTGTGATTTCTCATTTCAGCCGAAGCTTCACAGAGGTCAAACTGTGTTACACAATTTGTGCATCAGAATGAAAACAATGAACTGTTTGAAGCAACCAACATGAAAGGAAGAGTTGATAAAAAATAAGAATGTTCAGAGGTTAAAAAAAAATGGGATTGAAATAAAGGGGCAGCTAGTGGTAAGGTTACTTCTAGAGTCAATGATGTGTTCCGAGAACAATTCCTTATAGGAAAACCAAGTTCAATAGGCATGAAAGAGGCTCAGTTAAAGATGCACAAAAGAATAAGAAAGAATCTTGACATTTTAGATCTCAAGTAGCTCTCCAACAACCTACCAAAATTTAAACATAAGAAAATTAAAGTAAATTACTTTAATTAAACTAATCAGTTCTTCTTGAGACTTGCAACATTATAAATAGAGGTTGAAGCATATCCAAGGATGGCAAAGATGAGCTAATTCAAAGGGATCAAGGGCATGAGTGCCTAGGAGCTGACCTAGAAGGTGCTAAAATAGATTTAGATGGTTGCAAAGCAACAAAAACAAAAGTAGAAATCACTCTACACAAGACTAATAAAGAGAAATTCAAGCTTGATGAAGAAATTAGGTCCTTGCACAAATCTGTATGGATCAAGCAGCTCCATCTAGGAGAATGTTGCCATACCATCTGACATCTACCCCTTGGGATGAAAAAGTCAAGAAGAGGAGACATCACAAAATATCTGATTCATTGGAGGAACCTACTTGCAAGGGATGCCATTGGGAAATAATTAGGGAACACTAGTAATTGTGTGTAATAACCACCCTAGATTTTTTTTGAAAATATTGCAACTAGAAATGAGATTACAATGCAATATCCATTCCACTTTCTGGTCACCCTATTCCCATGATGGGCAACGTGAGAGCATGCAGTGAAAGGATCTACATAACAAATTAAATTGCAGCAGCTAAAGCAAAGCACTAGGCAACAAGCCAGCCAATACCATTTATTCAATGGAATGCATATGCAATATGGAAAGGAAATACACTTCACGCTTATTCACCAAAGTGATTAGTACAATGAAAATTATAGCACTTCCACTTAGTCAATGGGGAGGCAAACTACAATGAACCACTTGCAATGGGGTGAGTAAACCAAGCCATCCACTTATTCAGTGGGAATACATACAAAGCTACCACTTATTCGGTGGGGTGAGTACAACAATCAAAGAGCTTATTCTAAATACATTGGCGGTACTACCATCCAATGTTTACAATGTTAGCCCACATGCATCAATTTCAAAGAGGAATGCAACTGCTGATTACAATATGCTGATAAAGAAAAGAGCTATCATATAGAGTGCTGGTATAAAAACAACTGCTGTAACACCCCCAGATAATGGCAAATATCATGAACAAATCACCCAACCATGAAACAACAGCAATATAACCTGTATAAATGATGAAGAATATGCTGGTGCAGGTCTGATATTGCTCTGGAAACATGCTGCAACAGGTCTGAACAGCAAGATAGACACTCAAAAATCTCACCAACTCATGCTCAACACACCCCAAACCAATCATAAGCTAAGAACAATACTTCAAAGCACACCCAACTCCACCACAACATGGTGGAAGATGAATATATCAGTCTGGTAACTGAAATTAGACTTGTACAAGTCTGATATAAATAGTGATTTGCTGCAAAAGCCTGAAACAAGAAGAAAATCACCCAAAAAACACTCCAAAGTGTTGATTCAACACTCCAAAACTGCAACATCAGAACACATCAAATACCTTCATGCTAAAACCCCAAAAACAACTGGAACTTTGTTGAAGCACAGTGTGATTCTTGAATAGAACCACTCCAACTAGCTAGGGATTATCTCTCAAATGAAACTAGGAATCAAATGAGGGTTTTCGTTCTCAAACGATTTAGGAAGAACACACAAGTTCAATCCGGAAACATAACAGTATAAGAAATCTTCAACATCACAAATGAGCCCCCAACACATCCTTATATAGTTTTTTTGTTGTTTTTCCGAAAAAACATTTTTTTTTTTTTTTGTTGCTTTTTTTAAAAGCATTTTTTTCTCTTTTCCAAAAAAAATGTTTTTTTTTAAATTAAATAATTCATTACATGCAAAAGACCCCCTTGTCTAGGCATCCAACTTTTAAAACACTTAATTACCTTTCCAACAAACTATTAAACTAAGTTGTCCCTTAATTATTTCTCAACATTAGACAATGTTAGTCAAAAAAGCATGTTTTTTCTTTCTTCCAAAAAAGTTTTTTTTTAAATTAAATAAGTCATTACATGCAAAAGACCCCCTTGCCTAGGTATCCAAATTTTGAAACACTTAATTACCTTTCCAATGAGCTATTACACTAAGTTGTCCTTTAATATTTCTCAACATTAGACAACGTTAGTGAAATAATTAAATAATAACTCGATGACTCAACCAAGTTGAGGAAAGCACTACAATGACTTTGGAATCCAATTTTGATCATGCCATGAAGAAACTGAAGTAGTAGGAAAATGATTGAGACCAATTCACTGACTTACTAAAAATAGACGTGCTCTCCAAGAAGTTTGGAGAACACCTTGGGAGTTTGAAAATGCTTCCAAAAGTGTCATTGCAATTCAAAACGCCAATTGAGCTCAATGCCACAAATAAAAATCTCAAAATACTGAACCTGCATCCTCCAAGAAGTTTGGAGTTCTCCCCAGCACACCTAGAAGCTTACAAGAAAATTCAAAAATTGGCCAAAAGCTCACGAAACAACATTGCGTAAAATGGCGACATTACATTGTGGAGGTTTTCCTTAGGAGATGGAGACTTGAATTTACATTGCTTGGGGACAAGCAATTTTTGGGAAGGGAAGACTTGTAATGTCCCCTTTGCAATTAATTAGGATCTGGGAACTAAAATCCTATTTTCTATTCTCGGTGTCTCCTTTGGTCCAAATTTGCATATATGTCCCCCCTTTTTATTCCCCCTATAGCTATTGGGTTCAAAGGTTTCTAAGTGGGAAGATATGTTCCACTTAATAAGTTTGTGCAAGTTGTCAAGGTTGCAAGGTTTCCCTTCCCACCATGCTCTTCTACCCAACTCCGCTTTTCCTTTGCCTTCCCTTGTCAAAGAGTTGAACTTCATCCTTACCAATATGCATCACTTCCAAACTCCAATCCACGACAAAAGTAAGAGCCAAGCAATATCTCTAACCTCTAAACTTCAACACTCACACCTTTTTGTACTATTCATTCCTACCTAACCCTGCACGACCGGGCACTATTAATGGCTAGTTTGATGATGCAACCACTACAAATGGGGATTTTCTTGCCCAAAACCATAGTCAAATCACTTTGGTGTTGGATTCACATGCAAGAACAAGCAAAGGATGAAGAAGGTCAACAATTCAAACCACTTCAAATGGAAGTAGGAAAAGGGGAGTCATTGCTTACACACGACAACCAGTCACCTATTCCTTGGGCAACATTAATGTGATGGTTGTATCCATGGCTACCCATGTTCCATGCATAGATATGAGCCATTGTTTTGGCGAGATCTCTAATCAATCGTTGATTTAAAAGATATCAAAAGGAGGGAAGCATTCAAGAAGGATCATCGACTATTCTCCAAACCAAAACCCTAGCCACCATCATTCTGAGCATTTATGTTCAAATAGTCAAATTTAAATGAAGACCTTTAGATTCACAAGAAAGCATAGGATGGAAAATCTTTTGGTTTCATCAGGTAGAGGATGAAACCCCTTTGCTCGATCACACAATTTTACCAAAGGTCATGGGTGAGGTCCCATTGTCACGAACTATAGCTCCATCAACTTCATATGAGTCATTTTCGTTGTGGGTTGAGCAAGTGAGTTTTAGGCAACTGTACCTATAGCATTTGCAACATCTTTGAGTGTACTTTCATGTGTATTTCTACTATTATTGTAGAGCTTGTAATGTATCTACGACCCATTTAATTTAGGGTTTGTGCACTATACTTCCTATTAGGGTTGTTGCTATAGCAGTGGGTTGTAATACGTTTAGTGTTTATTTACCATAGGGTTTTAAGTATTGTATTTACAAGCTATGGTCGCTGTTGTAGTAGCATTTGTTGGGTATTCCAAAACTATTTAATATAAGACTATGCAATTCGTGTTCAAGGTTTGGAATTGTACTTTTCAGTTCATTGTTGTGGTCGTTGCAACAATTGTTTCCACTATTGCTGCAATGTTTTCTAATGTATTCCAAACTTTAATATAACAATACTGTCCTTGCAAGTCATTTTACATCATTGTGGACCATTTGACAATCTAGGTGCTTAGTATAGAAGTGTAAATGTGAAGGACAATTTTGGGTCAATGTATTACAAGTCTAATTTATACAATAGATGCTTTGCAACTTCTTTCACACTCTTGTAAACTCAATTTAAATCAAGGTATCAATGACTGCAAAGATAATGAAGGTGAAAACTGGTTTGCTAGATTAAGGTTTCCATATTATTGCATAAAGGCAAAAGGGTAGATTTTGGATTTATGGCTAGTTTTGGTTAAAAATTTAAACCAAAAATTTATAAACCCTAAAATATTTTGGCTGGGTTATTACATCATAATTGTGTCATAGTCAATTGCTTAAAATTAGTCTACTCCACGTCTAAGTTACTTGTTGTGAATGTAAAAGAAAGAGGAATGCAAAAAGAATGTCTTGTTCAACAACTTGCAACTTCTCAATATTTTCCTAGAGAATCTTAAAGGTGGTAGTTTGCATCTTAGAAGACAATCGGTGACTAGCTATCCACTTAAGAATATGATAATCTTCAAAATTCACGATTCAATCTCAATAACTTATCCATTCCCCAAAACTCTATAGGCTCCAAGCTGGTCAAAATGTTGCCACATGAAGAAATATTGGCAATCAAGGCACATTCCAAATCTATGGATGGCCAAAGGGTATCTTGGATTTGCCTTAGAAAAATAAACAAATCATCAATTGTCTTCAAACCATCCCCACAAAGATTTTCAATTCTCTGCTGAATTGTGCTTTCATGTAACAGTAATTCATTGAGTTGTTGCTTTTGGGGTCCTTCATCAAGTCTTCATGGTTAACTTGTTCTTGACTCTAATATTGTATTCACAAGATGAGCAATGTATGGTCTTAATTCTCTGTTTTCTGCCTTCAACCTTGCCTTGGCCTCACCATCTTTCTCTAACATTTCTTGGGCATTTTTTGGTGGCAAATTGCAACAAGTCAATATTTCCTCACCTGCTCACAAGTCCTAAGCTGGTTTCTAAAAACTGAAAATCAGCAACCTGCATATCTTGAATACTTTATTTGCAGAGGAATGATTGTTTCAGCAATGATCTCCCTTCCTCGTTCTTTTTCAAACTTATTCACCTCTTGATTTTATTTGTTTTCTTCTCTACGATTAGACTAGATACAACATTTAAATTAAGAGGTTGTTCAACAACAAATGTCCTCTTACTGCTCAAAGATTCTTGAATCTATTCTAAGCTACCTGTATTGGGTCCTAAAATCTCTACCTCTGTGGCTATTATCTCTCCACTAGGCTGAATCAATGGAGTGGAAGAAGTAAGAACAGGAGATTTAGAAACTATAGGGGCAATCTCTGGTTGATTTGGAATTGGAGATAGAGAGGTAGGAATTGTTATTTGAGGAACTAGAGAAGTACTTATGTGAATGAGTGAAGGGGACTTCACTTCTTTTTCACGAATAGCTTCAACTTCTTAAGTTTTGAACTTTCCATAGTTTCACTTGAAGCTTTATTCTTCTTTGCACTTTCAGCACTAACGTAAGAACTGTTTCTGCACCTGGGTCATGTAGCCTTGACCTTTTTCCATATGGAATCACCACTACTTGTTCTACTAACTTCCTCTCTAAGGATCCTCTTGATCTGTCCATCATTTCTTGTTCATCCAATCTTCAGAAATGCTATCTCTAAAGGACCAATAAACTGGTGACAATGTTTGTGTATCTCCTCTTGATTGAACAAAATGGGGAGACAAAAGATATTCTCCTGAATCAACCAAGACCTATGGCACTAGTTCAAAAGTGAATACCTTTAACTGATCTAAGGTCATTTGACTATGTTTTATTCTATGGACTTTATATTCATCAAGATAATTCGCCCAAAAGTCTTCTATACCAGGTACATGTGTAAACTTGCGTCCAAGCCTCTCAACTATTATGCTTTTAGAGTTGAAGCACCTACTTTATGATAGAACTTGAGATTAAAATTTGATAGTTTAGCTCCCACATTCCTAGCATCTATGGCATTTGCACACCTGTATGACCCAACTGTATTGAAAAGTTGGCTCCCAACTTATGTATTTTGCTACAATACTCATGAGTGACTGAAAACTAGCTACAATATCAGGGTCACTTGGATACAGGGGTAGCTTGTATGGATTGAAGTCAAATAAAAAAACTCTGATGTAGCTGAGAGTAGGAAACTAGACGAACCAATCAGCCCACTCTATGATAATCATCCTAACATGCTTGGAAATGCAAACATGATTCTTGTTCTCCAAGTCTTTAATTGCTTGCATTTTGAAAAAGTTGTTCACCTTTTGAAATGCTTCAAAGCCTCTCTGTACTCCAGCTGCAGACATTGCAAGAAAAAGCATCCTCGCACTGGACCTTTTCCAATCCTATAAATGCACTGGCCTACACCAAAAAATAAACTAAGTATAACACCATGGTAAAAGACCTTGTGTTAGATAATCTCATCAATTTGGTATGGATGCAATTGCTAATGAGATGACCCCAACCAATATGCCTCTTTCTTTCAAAGATGAGGCTGATAATGTAGAACATCCAACTCTTGAAAGTTCTTGCTTCTGATTGACCTATCACCCTATTGAGTATTGTAATCATCAAACCAAGCTCAGTCTCCTTTTGGTAATCCTACACATTATTATTTCATAATTCCTCACATTCTTCCAAGTTAATCAATTGGGATTCTTCACAGGGTTGCAATCCCAATGCCAAATCAAGGGTTTCAACAGCCAGACTACATATCACTTAGTTCTTTGAAAACATAATTCTCCTTGTTCTTAGTTTGTAATGGCAAGCACAAGCTATTACCAATTCAAGAGATAGAATAATGACTGGAAAAGAGGCGGCTTGGATGAGTCCATTTTTCACCAAATTGACGGCCAAATTACTTCCCTCTCTAATTCTCCCATCCATATTCAAATCAAGTGTTTCAGGTGCCTGAGAAGGGTATCCCGAAATTGGATAACAACATTTTGGGCTCAAACATATTGTCACACAACTCCATAGCTGATAAAGATTTCTTTTTGCTCTCAATGACTTCTGAAAGGTGTAAAACTGAATAAAAGCCCTGCTAGGAATAGAAAAAAGCACTTTAGAGGAATTTAGATAGAACAGCAGCAATAGACAATGAGAATTTGAATGATGCTGAAATCCTTCACCTACAACAGCAACTTTGAAGAATTCTTCACCATAGCGCCTCAGATCAGTCTTCAAACCTGCAATAATTAGAGGAAAATGACTGTTTTCTGCTATGAACAGCAGAAGAAAACGTGTTTGTGTGTTGAATGACTGAAAGCATAAATACATAGGCAATTTCTGCTTTAATCCTTTGCTTTCTTCTAAACATAAGCTGATTGGGATAAGGTTGCCCCATGTTTTTTCTGATTTTTGCAAAATGGACATGAGTTTTGAATGCTGGTGACAAACATAAGGTAAGGCAGAATTTTGTGGTGGCCATACCAATGGGAAAATGTGCCATTTCCATGTCTTTAACTTGATTTTAACTTAAGCGCCATTTCATGATGACAATGTCACTGCTCAACCACACCTGAGGATTTAAGAGGTAGTAAAGACCAAAGAAAAGCACACCTAGTTTATGTTTTCAACAACTTTTCATCCTTCGCACAATTTCATAATTTGGTGGAACTTGGAGTTAGCATTGCCACACATAAAGTGTGCCTTTCTTTATTGAACTTCAAATGTTTTATCTTGGGCCCGGCTCACTAAAACATTGGCCACTTTGAGTTCTAATTTCATCCGGCTTTGTCAAGCCAAAAGCATACCTACTTGATTCTTCAACATAATTTCCTACTCGGCGGAGATTCATAATGAGTTTGACACATCTAGAACATTGGCGGAGTTTTGCCTTGCCTTTGCCTCCTTGAAATAGCACCCCTTTTAACTAATTTCTACCTCTTCTTTATTAGGCATGGTTTGTGACTAACATTGCCACTTTTTTAGGTGCTGTTTTGCAAAGCACAAGTCATCAAGTTTGTGCACCAAGTTCTTGCCAATTCATATACTGTAGCCTAGGGCGCATTTCCTTCATTACTTAGTCAACTTTCTTTATGCTTAGGCAGAACTTTGATGTGGGGCAGAAAAGTGCGCCTCTTCTATAACTTATCTTTGGATTTTGCCTTGGTGGCAATTTGTACTGACATTGTTGCTCAAATGGAATGCTGGAGGAGCTTACTTAGATCTTTGCCAGTTTTGTATTCAAGCTCGAATCTTTGATATTTTTGTCTCTTCTTCTACTGCTGGAGCCACCATCAATCAGGGACTTCATCTTTTATTCGGCATAGTCCATCCTCGAGCAATTTGCAAGAATTGTTAGTTGAAAAACTAGACCATGACTGGATAACTTTCAACTTGACAGCAATAAAACTAGGTTGACATTGATAACACGACAAGAATGGCATGATTAATGACTACAAACTTGACAAGAGAAAAAGTTTCATAGGGGTACCAACAAATCCTGAAGCAGATACCTCGATTTCTGGACCTTGAATGAACCATAATTTGTTATATTCTATACCCTTCTAATGGGAAGTGGTAGTGTATAGTTCTTGGTGGAACCAGAATATCACTCAACTGATTTTTAGAAAATTTGCATTGTCCTCTGTTTTGAAGTTTATTTTTATAGAGAAAGTCTGGCATCAAGGTAAAACAGATCCGCTATAACAGATCTGTGTGCCATTGCAATTCTACAAGCGTTGCATAATAAACAGACACAAGATGTGAACTCAACTGCTGAAAGTCCGTAATCAAAGCTCAAACAGACTCTCATACGAAGCAAAAGAAGATAAGTTTAGGCTTTAGCGCCACAAAGTCCAGTTGCTACAATCATTTTGTGGACCGAACAGTGAAACCTAAAAGCTCCTGGATATCCCAAAGAACCTTAAACTTCTCTTAGTCATAGCCCGTCATCTGAACTGAGCCTAAACTCTGTAAGTTTTGTTAATGGTGTCAACTTGACATTTCATCATTATGTAATAGGATATGATTGCGAATATGTGTATATTTGTGCCTGATATCATTAGGAACGTTCACAGATTCTTTTTAAATTGCAAGAATATGAAAAGCGGAAATTTTGGAATATCACTGCAATATAATCGTTTTGCAAATGGCATCAGTTAACAGAATTCTCTCACAACCAAGCACAAAACACAACAGAGGACTTCTAGAACTGGATCTTTTTCGAAAACCTTAGCGACCATTAAACAGAAGTACAAGGAACATTTTGCTCTCATTTGCACAAAGATTTGGCAGCCTTTACAATTTCATAAACATCAGAGAAAAGATAAACAACACATAAATGCTCAATTAGAACAACTGCCCTGTTCCAACTTAATAAAAAGAGGTTTTAATTTTAAAAAACAATAACATTGAAGAATTCCTCTGACCTTTGTCATTACAGTCCACAGAGCCTCGCGCGAAACACTTCGAGTATTAGTAATTACCCTTACGAGCATCACAAACATAAGAATTCTTCAACTCAGTCAAACCTTTGAAGTCGAATATCTCCTTTGACAGAAAGAAACAAGGTTTAACGTCCAGAGCTTAAAATACCAAACATATCTATCATTTAAGAAGTAATATGTACGAGACCAACGGATAGTAAATGGATTTAAGCTCTGAACCAGTCAAATTTTTAAGCTCTGGACATGCTTATGAAATTAATGGCTCGAAGCAACTAGATCTGCACCGTTACGCCAAAACAATCTTAGACTCCATGGCACGAGGAATAGAATCAACGTCAACCATATCAAACTTCCCGCCCTGCAGCTTCTTTCTGGTGGACGGATAATTTTGATTATAAATTCCTCTACTTCTCAAAGTTTGGTTTGTTAAAAGACAACGACCCCAGGCATAGAATCAAAAATCAACGGGTAGTCTAATTTCTTAAATGACTGCAGACATACTCGTCGGCCAAACAAACAACTCTAACCAAGCCTAATTATGTTAACAGTAAAGCAGACATATTCTCTCCGCAACTGTGAATGTAAGCAAACCTAAACATTTATGGTATGTCTTTCGCTCTATGCTAACTTCATCGCAGACATATTCTTCCCTCCCGATCACTTTTCTTCCCGAAGTATTGTCCGCCTATTAACATCTGCAGTCGAAAACTCTGCACACAAAAGAAAATATCAAGACGGGGTTCGAACCGGCGGCCTCAAGGAGCCCCTTTTTCGCCGTGTGCCACGTGAGAATCCGGCGGAAGATATTCCAAGATCAAGAGAAGGGCAGCGAGGGTGCACACGTCGCGCAGTAAATCAAATACGAGGTGGAGATTAAATCCTCCGCCTCGAGTAGACTGGCTGAGGCCACAAGTGCGCTGACGTGGCGAGTCAGCTACAAAGATATTTTGAAGCCTTATGACCGGCTGTTCCCGGTGGTGTGGTGGGTAAAAGAGGCTTGTTTCTGTACTATCAAACCGTGGCTTGCTTGACGCGTGGCGTGGCTTATCCGGCTTTCTGCGACGAGTTTATCGAATACTCGTTTACGAGGAGGTTTACGGCCGGCAGATAAGCGGCACAGGGTCTTACCAGACAGCAGGTACTAGCACCGTTCGGGAAAAGGAGAAAAGACGCAGAAAGTCAAAGCGGGACCAGGGGACCCCACAAGCCAGCGAAACGCAGATTTTAGGATCACGGGAAGGCGTGGACAGTGGGCTGCGTTTCCAACAGGTCTCCCTGTCGCCCTTCCTTATTTTCTGTTATTTTAAAGTTTATTTTGTCTCTTTCTCTGTAAGAAGACAAACTTGCATACCCGCATAAAACCAAAACCACAGCATTTCGAATAAATAAATCCACAGCATGTCAAACACATGAGGGTTAAACAAGGAGTTATGGGTGAGAACCTAGACCTGGCATGCCAGAGGGTCCCTCCAGTAGGGACACAAATCTCAAATACAAACCCAATCCCAATGCAGCTGGGAGTTTTAGAACATCTACTGGGCAATAGAAAATTGGAAAATAAACCCCAGATTCAGTTAAGTGACCTTTTTGCTCTTCTGGGTCAAAAAGGTTTAATATCTTCAGGTTATCACATTCCACAGTGGTCAAACGGGTGGTCCACTCTCTACCCTACTGTTCAAGATGAGGGTTTAGCGAGTGTTTGGGACTCTTGGCTTACGAGATCGCATTTATCAAGCATATTGAATCATGTAAATACAGAAGAAAAGCTGATCTTGGTAAATGCAAAGCAATATAATGGGATTCTAAGACGCAGACAAGCTCAGAGACGTAAACTGAAACAAAATCAAAAGAAAAAATTCACTTGGATTTTACCAAAGGTTCATAACAGTAAGGCAGGTATATATAATGAAACATTTCAGAAAGAAGATAAAACTAATCAAACTGAGTATGAAGGAAAGGGAAAGCTAATAGTAGGCATAGAGAGCCTTGGGTCAGGAATGAGTAAGATGGAGGAAGTCATGAATAAAAAGGAAGAGACCATTGCAAGCAAGGTCACTGAAAAAGTATCCACTGAACTTTATAGCCCTACGTCTTCACCACTTCTATGGTCCTCAGAGTTATATGTGGAAGAGCTCATGAGAATGAAAAATAGACTTGATGTTTTAGAAACAAAGGAGAGGTTGGAGGACAGCAGATTTAAAATAGTTACAGAGTCCAAATGCAAGCTGGAAAGGGACAATAAAATACTGCAGGAGCAAATTTTAAATCTACAAGCTAACATGGAGAAGGGACAACAAGAACTGATCACTCTAAGGCAGGAGTTAGATCAACTCAAAACAACTGAAAACAAGAAGCCAGACGTGGAAGGAGGTGAAAACAAAATGGAATTAGAGTTGATTCAATCAGCACTAGTAGACTTGGAGAAAAAAGAGAATCAGTTAAGAGACCAAATAGAAGAGGCCAAATCATGGTCACATGTGGTAAGTGGCTCAGCAAGTGAGCAGCAAGTAATCATTGAGAAACAAGTCAAGAGGCAACTAAGGGAAGAAAAAGATAAACAAAGCAAGGCTACAAACATTATTATTAAGGGTTTGAAAGATTTTGGTGAAAGGGAAAGAACAGACATCCTAGCAAGAAACTTCCTTAAAGACGAGCTGAAATGGACAGGTTATATTCAGCAAGCAAATAGAATTGGAAAAAAGATAGATGGTGGAAGGGATAGGCATGTAAGAGTCACCTTGAGAAGCTTAGAGGATAAGAACAGAATTCTAAAAAACAGAGGGTTACTTAGAGGCACACATATTTACCTAGACGAAGATTTGACTTTTGAGCAGCAGGAAGCACAAAGGAAAGAATGGGAGAAAGTGAAAACAGCAAGAAATGAAGGAAAGTGGGCATGGTTGAAGAATGGGAAAGCCCAAATTGGTGATCGTTTTTCAAACAAGAAATAGGAATTGGGGGCCCCACAGGAATACTTACGTGTTGTAAGTTGGAATTGTAGAGGATATCCATGGAGAAGAGGACCTGGATTGGGGCCCATAGCAAAGGGTAAAGATATTATCATTCTTACTGAAACACATGAGCATGAAGGCTGCAAAGTCCCAGATTTTGAAGGATATAAGAAAGTCTCAGTTTGGAACAAAGGGAATGAGTCAGGCAAAGGTTATGGTGGAGTTACAGTGCTAATAGGTGAGAAATGGCAGGGAATTGTTGAATTCGAAAAAGAAGACGCAAATATACAGTACATATGGCTGCAAATAACAGAAAATGGGGTGACTTTCAGATTGGCTGCTTGTTACTTTGCTCCAAAAAATTCTAAGTTCTATAAGAAGAGAAATTTAGACAATGAAGACCCGTATGCCTCACTAAAAAGAGACATATCTATTTTCAGCGCACTTGGAGATGTTGTCTTAATGGGTGACTTTAATGCAAGGACAGCTAATAATCAGTCTCTTCAGCTGAGCAGGGATGAAAAAGGGGAGAACAATCCTTTATGGTTAGAGGAAGGTGGAGATCAACATTGGGAAAGAACATCCCAAGATGACAATGGGGATGTGACCCCGTTTGGGACTGAATTACTTGGGCTTTGTAGTCTGTTTGGCATGGTTATTTGTAATGGGATGAGAGATTGGCCAAAGTCGGGGGGTATCACTTGCAAAACGTATAATGGTCAAAGTGTGGTGGACTATGTGATTTGCTCTCAAGGTTTTGTTTCTAGATTGCTAGAGTTTGATATTGAGGACTGCCCTATTGGGATGAAATCTGACCACTTACCTCTTCTGGTTAAACTCCGCATGTCCCCAATCAGCCAACACATTAAACAGGTTCAGCACATGCAAAATAAAACCCTCCCCAAGGGTAAAATCCTCTTGAATAAAGAAAATAGAGAAAGATTTAATGCTGTTCTTAAACAGCATTTCCATGATTTAAAAAACAACGGAGAGGTCAAAGCGACAAAGGATGGGGACATCCACATTCACAGCAATTCGCTGATCCCAATAATTCACAAGGCTTTAAATGCATGCAAAAGGTCCCACCCCAAGATGAAGGCTACAAACACTTTCCCGGCAAATCCTTGGTATGATGAAGATTGTAAGGCAGCCAAGAGATCACTAAAAAAGAAAGGAATGGACAAAGAGTACAAGAAAAAATATGAAAAATTGGTGCAGTCAAAAAAATATGATTATGTAAATGAAAGAAGGAAGGAGCTAATCTCGCTTGGAAAACAGAACCCTAAAGGTTTTTGGAGAGAATTGCAGCAAAAGAAAAAGAGGACTGAAAACAGTATTACAGATGGCCAATGGCTAGAGTATGCTAGGCTTCTTTACGAGCGGGTTCATGAGAAAGACCATCCACCTGTTATTAACACATCAATGGAACTATTCACTGTGGATGATATCAAACAAGGAATAAAGAATTTAGCAAGTGGTAAAGCACAGGACATAGATGGGTTGCAGGCTGAATTCTTAAAATGGGGGATCGAGACTCTTGCTCCTTACATAAAAAGAATTTTCAATAATGTCAATCAAGAGGGATTTCCTATGGAGTGGACCACTAGTGTGGTCATTCCTCTATTCAAAAGTGGTGATATCAACAATCCATCTAACTACCGTACGATTATGGTCAATCCTATCTTTGGCAAGCTCTTTGGGAGCATGATTGAGCGTAGGATCAGCAGTTGGGCAGAAAATGAGGGCAAAAGAGCAAAGGGACAGGCAGGCTTTAGGTCAAGACACTCTACCATTGATCACTGCATCACCCTTAGGCATTTGGTTGAGAAAGTTTGGAACACTCAGGGCGAGGAAGCTTATTGCTGTTTTGTTGATTTCAAGAAAGCTTTTGACACGGTACCTAGAGACAAACTATGGAATAGAATGGAGGAATTAGGCATCCCAAATGTATATAGAGCAGCTGTTCACAGATTGTATGAGAATGTTAGAGCTAAAATCAGAACAAGGGATGGTATGTCAGAATGTTTTGGTAGCGACATTGGAGTTAAACAGGGCTGTCCTCTATCTCCCACGCTTTTTGGGTTATACATTGATAAGTTGGAAGCTTGGTTAAGCAAGACGGATGGGGATGGTATTCAATTGGCAGGTTATGTGGTGAAGCTACTCTTATATTCTGATGATCTTATCCTAATTTCAAAAACAGCACATGGGTTAAGAGAACATCTGAAAGGTCTAGAACTCTTTTGTCATGAGGTTGGGATGCAAGTGAATATCACCAAGACCAAAATCATGATTTTCTCATTGAATAGAAAAGATAACCAGAATACCTTTCTTTTTGAAGGCAGCCCGCTTGAAATAGTCAAAGAATACAAGTACCTTGGGATTGACTTTCATTATAAGCTCAGTTGGGAGACTTGTCGGACGAAAAGGATACAGGGAGGTTGGAAAGCTTCTTACCTTTTACAAAATAGGTGTAGAAAAGCCGAGCTTTGGGATTGGAAAACCAAGAAAACCCTTTTTGGTTTGCTTGTTGCTCCGTTGTACTTTATGGGTGTGAGGTATGGGGAAATAGTATGTCAAAATGCAGTTGGAGACAACTAGAAAGAATTCAAAAACATCTAATAACAAGCAGTCTCAAAGTCAAAACCACTGTCCCCTATGAAATTCTTTTAGCTGAAACAGGGTCTTTTCCATTGGAAGCATCGGCTTTAATCCGGTTGATAAGCTATTTAAAGAAGGTTGAAAACATGGATAACCACCGTTGGCCCAAAACAGCTATGAAGGAGACGCTAGAACGTAGGAAGAAAACTTGGATGAAACAAAACCACAAGTGGATGAACAAGTGGGACATCAATTTGCATGAGTGTCCTAGCACCAATAGTGAAATAAAAAGCTATGTGACTGAAAAATTCAGAACTGCCATGTGGACAAACCAGATTGGGCGAAAAAAAGCATACTACATCAAAGAGTTTAACCCGACAAAGGATCATGGTGAAAAAACTTATTTAGGTGCAGATATTAAAGGGAAAGCGAGGTTGTTAGTGGCACAATTGAGGACGGGATCACATCACCTTAGGTGTGAGACCGGTAGGTGGAAGATACCCAAGGAAACTTGGGAAGAAAGAACTTGTATTTTCTGCAATAAAGGGGTTGTGGAAACAGAATGGCACTTCATCATGGAATGCATTGCTTACGAGGATATCCGCACTCAACATGAAAATAGTTTGAAAGTGGACAATATGCACCAGCTATTTGAGGAAGATAAGATTAATCAGACGGCTAGCCTTCTAGTCAAACTTAACAGCAGGAGATCTGACTTGGAAAAGAGTATGAAGACAAATTAGGCCTGTTTTGTCTCGGTCCCATAGACTGTTTGGTCTCGCGGACGTCATTAAAATCTTTCATTCTATGTCGATGTTGTATGTGTCGACTTCCCCAATTGGCTTATAAAGAACCATTGTGAAAATATCTTTGTGGAAGTTTGGGTGGCAGCATTTTGGCCGTCGGATTTTATTGGGTGCGCGTAGACTCCATCGCAGCCGCAAATTCTGACAATTAGTTTGTTAATTGCCTTTATGTACTTTGCGGGCAAACGGAACTCTACTGCCCGGAGGAAAATATCTTTTCCCGTCCGCATTCATTTATATTTATTTATTATTTAATTATTTTAGATTCTAAGGTGCTTTGGTCTTGTGGATGTTATTAAAAAAAAAATATTTTATATGTATTTATTAGATAAAAATTACATTTATTTATAAGATTTGATATCTGTCTTTTTTAAGATTAAGTTTTCAAGGTTTGTATTTTTTAGGTCGTGTTATTGTAAAGATATTATAAATCCTTCATCTAGATGCTAAAGGCCACACAAGTGGTTGCTTCGTATTTAATTAGTGAAAATGATTTTTACTAGCAAATATAGGAATCCTTGATCTAGATGTTAAGGGTCACACAAGTGGCTACTTCATATTTAATTAGGTGAAAAGGATTTTTTCTATCAATAAAAATTACATTTATTTATAAGATTTGATATCTGTCTTTTTTAAGATTAAGTTTTCAAGGTTTTGTATTTTTAGGTCGTGTTACGTGTAAGGATATTATGAATCCTTGATCTAGATGCTAAGGGCCACATAAATGGTTGCTTCTTATTTATTTAGGTGAAAATGATTTTTACTAGCAAATATATGAACCATTGATCTAGATGTTAAGGGCCACACAAGTGGCTACTTCATATTTAATTAGGTGAAAAGGATTTTTACTAGCAAATATGCTAGAGGTGGATTAGATTTAATGATTAGGAATATACACTAATTTCAATTGAAAGTGTTTGTTGTATTAAGAAGAATAGTTTCTCATAAAGTAATATAATTTTAGTGACTAAATAATATTTTTGGGCATGAGATAACTTCTTGAGTAATTTTTTTTGGCTTGAACATCTAAAGGGCGGTGTCTATTGACTTTATTAAGTTGACAAGACATTTTTGTCAAGTGGCTCTTGGTTTATTCATGAAATTGAATGGTTCATAAAGACTTTTCTAGGTATAAGTCTTGTTGAGTGTATAGACACAACATAATAAAGGATAAGACTATGATCATGAACCAAGTAAATGTGGCAATATCATAGCTATAAAACAAAGGCAAAATGGTTTTTTTTAGTTATTTGAGTGGTACCTATTTTCATAAATTGCTTGGTTTTTTCGAAGATTGATCTATAAAGTTCTAGAAGCATATTTTGAGTCAATACACAAATCTAGAATCTCCTATAATTGGAGAGATAAGATTAAGATGAGAATGCATAAGTAAATGAGATTGTACTTGAGCTTCCATAGATAAAGGTGCATAGACAACCATTTGATCTTCATCAAAGTTTGCATTAAATCCTAAACAAGCCAATGGGTGTAACTAAATGACACACTCTTCTATTAAAATGGGTATAAATGCTTGTATTTCTAATCAATGTAAGGTGGTGCTTGATTTAACAATACAGTATGTCTTTGCATAATTTGTTTAAGTTCCATATAATAGGTCTCTATCTTGAATTAAAAAATTAGTAGCTCTTAGATTAGAAGCAATTTATCATTCAACTAGCTCACAAATTTAAAAGCCACACACAAAGCACTGCGCTAACATACCCTCATCCTCAACTACACTCGCATACTATTTAAGCTCAAAGAAATGATTCCTATATTGATCAACTATCATGCTCAACTAGTGGAGCTCATGAAACTCATTAGCACATCTCTGCCTATAATGATTTGAGAGATAACATGAACAAAACCTCTCCATGAAAGTCTTCCAAGAGACAATGGCAATATCCAGATGATTCTTTTGCTCGTCTTGGTGCCACCAAGTGGAAGCAAAGCCTCTCAAGTGTATGATGGAACACAGAGTCTTAGTATTGCTACCATAGAGATGCATCACACAACAACGGTCTAAGGCCAATAACTAGTTCTCTGCCTCAAAACCCCCAAGTGATCCCTCAAACGTAGGTGGATGGGCTCGAAGGTCTCTCATGTGTCATGCTAGCATGCCATCCATGTCTACTACATGCATATCCCTTCCATGGGGTAGATCATGCTCAACCTCTCTCTTTGCCCTAGAATGATGAGGGCTCCTAGAGCGCTCTCTCGCTAACCCGAGGTTGCTCCTCCTAAGAAGGATGGGAATGTCCTAAATGGGAAACCTTTTGATAAGGATCCAATCTCGCTATTATCTCTTGAATGAGATCAATAACCTAAGGATTATCAAGAGGATTAACTAGGGGATCTAACTATGGATTCTTGGCTTCCTCTATCTCACTTTGATGCGGAACACGAAAGCTAGGAGTCATCCTTTGAATGACAAGAGTTATATGGGTTACGACATGCATAATTCTATCTCTAAAGCCATGATAAGGTATAATACCATAAGGTTGAATATCATAATTACATAATCCACATTTACCTATCACACACCAAACACATCAATCAAAAACATGACTCACAAGTAAGCACATAAGCTAGAGCTCTTAACATATGAACATGGACTCTGATACCATATGTAATTCCCTTCCATAGAACCCATGGAACATCAACTCAAATACATTGGTGTAAGAGAGGGGGACCACTATGTGCAAGGCCCCAGGTCACGGAGGGCCAAGATGTAGAAGGCTTCCCTAACTTACCTCAACTTAATAAGGTGTTAGGATATGCAGGACGAGAATGATGAGGACTATGAGGTCCTTCAACCACTCTACAAACCTAAAATGAAAGATGAGGCTAGGCGAGCTGATTTTCAGGTTCAACACTATGCCTCAGGAAGCTCTCTGCCCAAGGACGAAAGTGTGGTCCTTGGACGACAGCACAGCGCTCTCGCATTTCTAAAGTGTGTTGGCATCCATATGACCAGACAACTACAGAGACAAGGTTAAACCTAATAAAATAGGCTAACGACCCAACTAACTACTACTAAAGGGCCAAAATAACGTGATTAAGTAAATGAAATACTCTATAATGTGATAAAGCAAAAATGCAAGGGTTAAGGTGGCAAGAAGGATCTCACAAAGAAACTCGTTCGCCAACTAGCTTCTCGAAAGCACGTCCACCTATACACAAGGGAAAGAGGAAAATGTTGGGTGGCTGTATAGGGGCCTACCTTAGTCAGACCCCTTGTTTAGGCGTCTCCACCTCCATGGATAGCCAAGAAAGCGAGATAAAGAAAACAATGTAGTAAAGAGCACTAAAGCACTACAAAATAGTAAATGTGCTTACTCAACCGAGTGATAGAGGAGAGGAAAGGGAGCTTACCACCTCCACCAAGAGCACTCAAGGCTGCTTGGGGGAGAAAATGAGAGTACTCGAGCCTCTGCTGCAATGGTGTTTGTCCCCAACTTGCTCTATCAAAGTGATGGAGTGATGTATTTGCTGCAATGGAGTGCAAGAAAATTGCTAGAATGCTTGAAGTGGATGCAAAAAAGTGTGTTGAAGCTTGTGGAGTGATTGTAGAAGATGAAATGCTTGTTGAAGGAGTGAATATGAAGGAGAGATGAAGAAAAATGACCATATTTGGGTCGCTTGGCCAAAGAGGGCATTACAACTTGACTCCCAATGAGAAGTGTAATGCCTCTACAGGTTCAGCCGTAGGAATTTGCCTGGGATGTAAGTGCGTCGTGTGGACGTCTGTGTGTCGCGAGGGCGTCCTCGACAGAAACGCCTCCACCAATGCTCAAAATAGGCGTCAAGTGGGATACAAGTAGCGGGCTTAGGTGGAATTAAGCCTCCGAACTTGGTTTTCTAAAGTGGAGAAGGGAAAAAAGGGGAATATGCGTAAGGGGTGCAAATTCACTCATGTACATTTTTCCCCCATTTTAGTGAGCACAAGTACTAATGAGTGCTCGGTAAAGTAGATCAAGGAAGGAGCAAGGTTAGGAATGTATACCTGAACCGTCGAGGAAGCAGACCACGATTTGGCAAACCTGAAGGTGTAGGGCAAGCAAAGGACTCCATAGCTGCTTGAAACTATGAAGTTGAAGAAAGAAAGCGCCTTACAGGCCCGCGGACTTGCAAGGAGGCAACCCCCAAGATCTCTCACATGAAGGAAGCCTCGTGAAGCAAGCGCCTTACAAGCCCACAGACCTGCAAGGAAGGTGTCTCTCAAGAACTCTAGCATGGAGGAAACCCAAGGGAAGCACCCTACAAGTTCTCAGGCCTACAGGGAGGTATCCCCCAAGATCTCTCACATGGAGGAAACCTAAGAAAGCGAACTCCATAGAGTCAGGAAGCGGCCAAGTAGGCAAGTAAGTAGACAGTCATGCAAACCGTCGATAATTTGGAAGTCCTTCAAAGGGTGTCCCTCAGGAACCCTTCAAAAGAAGAGGGGTCCACTCAAGGGATGCACCATTTGAAAAGTGAGGTCTAGTCAGGTTTCCCCCAAGCTAGACGTGAATGATTTCACTCGAAATAAGATCTCTCAAATTGGGTCCCTCGGGAACCCGCTGTGAAGAAGGGGGTCCACTCAAGGGACACATAGTTTGAAAGTAAATGCTTTCTTTCTTAGAGTGATCCATCATCAAGGGATCTCCTTATAAAGGAGGAGAATGCCCCCATGCGAGGGGAACATTGTGACCGTCCCACCTCGGGGGAAAAACACTCAAGTTCTTTCAAAAGGATCCCTAATTATGAATGTTGTTTTCGAAAAGGAATGCTTGTAAGGATTTTCGAGAAAAGATTTGTTGGTAACGAATGTGTTTTCTGAAAATTGAAATGTTAAAGAAAGAACGTTGTCGCACATGAGAGGGACAACTTAAGCAAAGAAGAGAAAAAGATAAAGAAAAATCAAAAGAGAGAAGACAATCACGAACAAAGTGCGCATGGGGGTCTGGTTTAGTGGGGTCAGATCTGTTTGAGCTTGTATGAATAATAGGTAATTGCGGTGCAAGGCGAAAGATCATCAACCCCCAAGCAGATCAAGAAGAATGCATGGAAAACAAAGAAAAAATAAAAAAATTGGGTCAACATGGAAGGGAAGCCTAAATGCCCCCAACACTTTGCATCGTCCCCAAGTTATCAAAAATCAAGCACAAACATGGAAGAATGATGATACAAATAGAATAAGGTTTATGACACAAAAACCATGCCTATATCCAAGCACCAACAAGGGTGACGAGGGTCATCCAGGAACACATAGCATGATCACGGGGGAACACGTCACAAAACACACACACACAAGATCAAGAAGAGGTCTCCTCCTAACACTCATCGACCAAGAGGTCGTCCACTTCCCACTCTAGGTCATCGTAGGGGGAAGGAGGATGAGCCTACAATGGTGGGATGTTAAGAGGAGGAGCATTTGACCCTCCCACAACAAGGTCCAAGGAAGAAGGCCCTGCAAGGTCTTCTTCGTCGAGCTCTTGTGGAGCTAGGGTCAGCAATTTCATGAAGATCGCTGATAAGTCTAGGACTTCATCCACAGAGTTAAACATGCACTCCATAGGAGCGTCGTGTCTAAATTTAGTGGGCGGGGCATCTTGTGCCTGAGTTTCACTACTAGGCTCACTGAATGACTCAGGAGCGGTGACGAACTCAGGGGAAGCTGAGACCGGTTCCATCACCAAGATAGAACAAGTCAACGTGAGGCTACCTTGCGAAGAAGGCAAGCTCCTCTTACATCCTTTGTTGCTAGAAGGACCGCACTCCACCTTTTTCTTCGTCGGAGGAGATGAACTCCCTACAAATGAGGCTAGAGGTGTGAAGGAAGAGGAGGAAAGATCCGTAGTAGATACAACCGAGGTATTAATCATATCCATAGGTTTTGAGAAAGGCTGGATATTTGGAATGGACATCAACAAAGGCGGCTCCACCGAAGGAGTGATGAACCCCTGTACCCCCTTGGGGTTAGGCACATTCGTACTCGCTATGGGAATCGGAAGTGATGCGAAACTAGACTAAAGAGAAGCGAAAGGAAGGGAAGAGGGCGACACTATAGGAGGCCCTGAAATAGGGGCGGTCATTTCTTCCTCCTTCCTTTGCGAGGCGGCTTGCTCAGATAAGAGAGAATTTTTTTGATGCTTGTGCTCATGCGCAAGGTGGTTTCTATGACTCTTTGAGTTGGAGGCCGAAGGCTACAAAGGAGCAGAAGGCTCCTACTTAACCATGGGAACGTCCACTATATATGTTTCTGGTGGAGCAACGGATTCCTGAATGAGAGTAGGAGGAACAAGTTGAGGAGCAGCAGGGGGAGTCGGCTCAAGAGCCTTGGTAGCGGGCCTCTTCCCATTCACTGCTTTGGGAGCAAGAGTGGTAGGAGGCCGTAGAGGTTGATACAAAGAGGACTCTCCATGAGAGACCTCCTTCCTGTTGTACCGAACGGGTCTAGGATTCGTCGACAAAACAAGAAGTTTGAAGACAGGGTGCTTAGGCTTTCGCCAAGTGGGCACCATAGGATTCTCTTGCAGACGAGGAGTAGAACCTAATGGTACCACAACAGAGTGAGAAGAAGCGTAAGACTGACTAGCGGAAGAGGAAGGAGGATCTTGGGACCACTTCGCTTCTTCCTTCTTTCGTGCCTTAACGACATTGTTGTCAACCTTTAAGCAAGCCCTATGTGAAACAACATAAGGCGAGGGAGGGTACCTCACTTTCAGCCTCAGGTTCCCTTTCTTATAATTTTGATATGTTCGGTGCAGAAGGTCTGTCCTAAGCGGAAGAGGACCAATGGGCACAGGCCAAGAGTAGTCCAAGGAGTAGCTGCAACGAGCAACCGATGGTCTATAACCGGTGTCATGGATTATGTGTACGAAACCCTCATGGATAAATTTTAAGCATTTATGCACAACCGAGGGTACCACATTCATTTCCACCAACCAAGGGATACCCACTTTCACCCTAGAGAGCTCAGACCCAGGGATAATGTCAAACAAGAGGTTCACAGATTTAGGTCCCACCAGGACCAACAGGACAATACTACCTAAAGGGGGCACAAAAATCCTATCATGTGTGCGGATGGTACTCACATGTGCATTATACCCATCTTTATGTAGGAAGCTGATAAACATATTCTCCTTAGTTATTATGTTTACTTGTGACATCAGATCAACGAGAACACCCGCTACAATGTTTCCATTGATCCGAATGGGGATACAAAGAGGAGATGGTTCCCTATTAAAACCCATCGACAGGTCTTGTGAAGTGAAGGTTATACCAGTACCACTGTCCACAGGCTGTGCAGAGGGGATAGGTTGATGCAGGAAGGAGGCCATTACACACACTAGACAATACTTTCACAGAGTCCCTAAAGGTAAAAGGATAAGACAGTGACCCAATTAAGGTTTCGTTATGCAACACCTTCAAAACCTTCCAACTACGCGAACTAGGGGTTGCAGGTTGGGTTGTAAGGTGACAGCCTTACAACACTCGCACCTACAACACTCCTAGAGTACAAGGAAAGGAACTATCAGTATCACAACACGAAACCAAAATGGTTCACATCAGGTTCACCAAAAATGTGAGAGGGGGACCAACACGTGCAAGGCCCCAGGTCACGGAGGGCCAAGATGCAGAAGGTTGCCCTAACTTACCTCAACTTAACGGGGTATTAGGATATGCAGGATGAGAATGATGAGGACTATGAGATCCTTCAACCACTCTACAGACCCAAAATGCAAGATGGGGCTAGGCGAGCCAGTTTTTAGGTTCAACACTATGCCTCAGGAAGCTCTATGCCCGAGGATGAAAGCACAGTCCTTGGATGATAGAGTGGCGCGCTGATGTCTCTAAAGTGCGTTGGCATCCGTACGGCTAGACAACTATAGAGACAAGGTTAAACCTAATAAAACAAGCTAACGACCCAGCTAACTACTACTAAAGGGCCAAAATAACGTGATTAAGTAAATGAAATACTCTCTAATGTGATAAAACAAAAATGCAAGGGTTAAGGTTGAAAGAAGGATCTCACAAAGAAATTCATTCGCCAGCTAGCTTCTCAAAAGCACGTCCACCTACACACAAGGGAAAGAGGAAAATGTTGGGTGGTTGTATAGGGGCTTGCCTCATTCAGACCCCTGTTTAGGTGTTTCCACCTCCATGGACAACCAAGAAAGTGAGATAAAGAAAATAATGTAGTAAAGAGCACTAAAGCACTACAAAATAGTAAATTTGCTTACTCAACTAAGTGATAGAGGAGAGGAAAGGGAGCTTACCACCTCCACCAAGAGCACTCAAGGCTGCTTGGGGGAGAAAATGAGAGTACTCGAGCCTCTGCTTCAATGGTGTTTGTCCCCAACTTGCTCTATCAAAGTGATGGAGTGATGTATTTGTTGCAATGGAGTGCAAGAATGCTGCTAGAATGCTTGAAGTGGATGCAAAAAAGTGTGTTGAAGCTTATGGAGTGATTGTAGAAGATGAAATGCTTGTTGAAGGAAAGAATATGAAGGAGAGATGAAGAAAAATGACTATATTTGGGTCGGTTGGCCAAAGAGTGTGTTACAACTTGACTCCCAATGAGAAGTGTAACGCCTCTACAGGTTCAGCTGCAGGAATTTTCCAGGGACGTAAGCACACCATGCGGACGTCTACGCGCCACACAGGCGTCCCCGACAGAAATGCCTCCACCGACGCTCAAAATAGGCACCAAGTGGGATGCAAGCAACATGATTAAGTGGAATTAAGCCTCCGAACTTGGTTTTCTAAAGTGGAGAAGGGAAAAAAGGGGAATTTGCATAAGGGGTGCAAATTCACTCCTATACAATTGGATATTTATTTATTTTTGGAAGTACAAGTTGTAAACACTTAAGAAGCATTAGTGCAACTATACACATCAGGTCTACACTTGATGTCTTGTTGCAACATGATGTCACACAAGTGAAAGACTAATACCCCACACATTCCTATCCTATTAGGAATGTTGGGAACACTAACAATACTAACCATAAAGGATATGGACCTTCCCTAGTCTTCACAAGACTATAAGAACAATCTCTCTAACCCTAGGTTTGATAACCGGGCTATTTCGAAAGGTTGCACGTAAAATGATGCAAGATATAATGTAAGTCCTTAATGATGACACTTGAGAACTAGGTCAAGGTACTACTAGAACCCTGAGACCATGGTGAACAACTTTCATTTACATGGTTTTCCTATATGAGGCCCCAAAATTTAGAGGAAAGATCAATTCTTGAGATATAGAAATTTTGATTAGGTTTTGAAGGTTCAAATGACCAAAATGACCAGAATGGGAAAAATACATGCAATTTTTTTTTGTCAATGGAATTAGACTTGGAAAATCATTGGCTATCCATGGTTGAGATGGTTTACATTATGTTTTTTGTATGGGGAATGAGACCACCTAAGCACGAGACTAGGCTACCCAAACAATGGAATTTTTTTGAGTTTTTAGCCTGCTAAACTAGGCCACCCACCATGAAACCAGGCTAAACCATTAGGTACAAGGCCACCTCTCTAGACTTAGTTACATTTTGGTCAATTCAAGTCAATTATGGACAATATAGGGTCGCTTAGGAACAATATCAGGCCACCCAACTATGAAACAAGGTCACTAAATTTATTTTAAGCACTAATTGAAATATTCCTAGGTTCATTTTAGCCTTTGAACAATACAATGTTGAAAAGAATAAAGTAATCATTCTTGGTTCCAACATTGAGGCATATAAATAAGCCAATACTCTTCTCTATTATCAATTTTATATCTGTCTCAATGAGAGGTCCATTATTAATAATATTACAATTTGCATGAAAGGAAAGTATCTAAATACATGAATTAAACTTGGTTGAACATGGTACCATGATGCCTCTTGATCCAAGAACCTTTGATCCCCAACAATGGTTCCATGCTACCCAACCATGTGATACACATAGGCTAACCCCACTATGCTAGGAGATAGTCACAAGGTCCAATCACTCACACACACAATATGCATGGGGAGAAGGGTATACACTCACCTAAGACACAGAGGCAAAAGAATAAAGTAATCATTCTTGGTTCCAACACTGAGGCATATAAATAAGCCAATACTCTTCTCTATTATCAATTTTATATATGTCTCAACGAGAGGTCCATTATTAATAATATTACAATTTGCATGAAAGGAAAGTATCTAAATACATGAATTAAACTTGGTTGAACATGGTACCATGATGCCTCTTGATCCAAGAACCTTCAGTCCCCAACAATGGTTCCATGCTACCCAACCATGTGATACACATAGGCTAACTCCACTATGCTAGGAGATAGTCACAAGGCCCAATCACTCGCACAAACAATATGCATGGGGAGAAGGGTATACACTCACCTAAGACACAGAGAATATGAAATAAAATTTACAATGCAAAATAAACAGAGAAAAACAATAAGCATAAATAAATAAAAAATTATGTAGAAAATGTGGTAAAATTATACAATGAAAAAACCATGGGAAAATATCTCTCATATTTTATTTCTCAAGAAAAATTCACAATTACAACAATCTTCAAAAGTTATAGAAAACATGACTTTGAAAGAGTATAATAAATTTGAGTTACAAAGTCCTCGTCGAACAAATCTTTCCAAAAATAGAAAGTGCAACTCATGCAACTACATGTCAAACATTTGTCAAAATTACCATAAATAATGGGTCCAAAAACAAATTGGCTTCACCAGAAATACCTTTGGCATAACACCATTCAATGTCCAGGGGGCTATGATAGCCCCCTAGGACCCCAGTCATTTCAACCTTCGATCGTGCCAAGCATATACCTAAAGCATTACCTAGGTACTCAATGTCGAATATTTGTCACTATTGGAATAACAATTAAAATGACTTTATATTCCAACAAAATACATTGTATACAATGATGCAATGAAACCAACACCAACATTAAAGGAAGCCACAATATCTCTTTAGGTGCTACTCAAAAATACTCTAGGACAATATTTTAGAGAGCTTGTTAGGGAGTGTCATCATGGTGCTCAAAGGGATGGCATCATGTGTAATCTAGTACTCCTCTCATATGGATAAGGATACCTGACCTTGTAAGACCTAAACTCCCTAACTAGCATACCTTCTCAAACATCCTTAGCTTTTATAAGCACTCAAGGCATGAGAGGGGTATCCATTATCGCAGTTAATTGATTACCCATGTTTCATTAGTTATCACTTGATTGGATGAATCCCCACCCGTGATAAACCTACTTGCCACTTTGGTCCAGGGACACGTTGGGATCCACTCCCATAACCCTTTATAATACCTATGTCTTAAGCTCATCACAACCTCCAATGAGTGTGGCACAAAGAAACCAATGTAAAATTTTAAACTTTATCCAAATTTCATGACATGTTTCCACAACCCTATTAGCACAATTCACGAAGCACAACTTTGTCCAAACATTCCCAAACATCCATTCTCATGAAAAAATGCAAATTTTATCAATATTTCTATAAGCCAAAATTAGAAAATTCCCAAATACTCCATTGAAATTTCACCAAAAATTGAAGTTTCAAAAATTGAAAATCTAAAGATACCTTTGGTGGCAAAAGTTCCCAACACCCTTTTTAAGCTATAAAACATACATTTTACACAATTCTTGAAAATTTGGGCATCATAGCTCCATATTTTGGAAAAAAAATTCAAAATTTAAATGAAACAATCATTTCAACAAGCTAAATTACAAATTAACATAGGTTGAGAGGATTCTACAATCCTCTAAACCTATTCCAAAATATAAAATTGAAAGAAATTACTCCAATTATTAAAAAATAAAAATACCTCAAATTCTTTCAAAACTTGATACAAAGACCATGTCAAGCATGCCAAATAAAATCTCTCACGAACTGACATACACAATCCCCTACCAATTCCTATCCTAATGAATATGGCCTCGTTGAATTTTGCCGCCAAATGCACTCCCAGTCAACAAATTACCAAAAAACTCAAAAGAGGGTTTCTCTCTCTCAATCTTCTTCACAAAATAAAATATAAAATGAATAATGAAATGTTTTTCCCTATTTACCCTTTTTCAAAACCCAAATAAAAACTACTAAAATTTATATTTTTCATTTCTTAATTTAAAATTCCCTCAAATTTCCCCCAAATTCAATTGATCAATTAAATATATTTTCCAATATCATTTAGCATTTAATTTAACCATCAAATCCATATAAGCATAAAAACTGAATTAAATTTTTAGCAATTGGAAATTAAATAAAACAACATACACACTTTACTAGACCTGCACAATAGCGACACGATATCTAGAATAATACCAAAGATGGTATCTGGTCAACATGGGTAAGATAATGGGATTTCACACTCGAATCAAGTATGGAAGGTAAGGCTAACAATTTTTGGCCAATGTGACATCTCCCATATAACCACTATTGGGAATAACTCAAACCTATGAAACCAGGTGGAAAATTTCCTTGTACCTGCATCCATTCAATGCACATCAAGTGTACCTATGCATATATATAATAGTCAAAGAACATACAATTCCTGAACGAGGGTATACAACATAATCATAAAACACTCATCCAAGCATACATGTGCATAATCATCAAAATAAAACAACATAATCCATCATAACATGATCATAATATAATTGTATCAAAAGGTGCATCCAGAGCTGATGCCAATACAAAATAATGATGCTACAAATAGTCTTGAATCTGATATACAAGTAAAATCATATGATCAAATCCAAAATAATATACTAAAGATCACAAATATGAGAGGCACTACATCCTCCCCCACTAGAAATAGGCGTGCTTCTAAAATCCTACAAAAGATGAGGATAAAGGACTCTCAACTATGTCACATCCTCTTAAGTCATTGAAGACTTGTCATTCAAGTCTCATTGGACCCTTACCTGCTCTACATCTCAACCTCTGAGGTCCAATATTTGTTGTTGGAGAATATAAACGATCTCCAAAGAAATTTTTCCGCCCTCCTGAACCTGTAAAGCCCCCCAATCCAAAACATGGGTCACATCCTGAATATATTGCCTAAGAACTGAAACATGGAATACGACATGGATATGTGATCGACTTGGTGGCAAAGCAAGATGGTAGGAAACATGAACAATCCTCTCAAGGATCTCAAAAGGTCCAACAAAGCATGGTGTGATCTTAGAGCCTTTCCCATAATGAATAGGGCTCTTCTATGATCACACTCTTAAGAAAACATGATCACCTACTAAGAAGTTTCAATCCAATCTACAAGAATCAAAATACTTCTTATGATGATCTTTAGCTATCACCAAGTGCTCCCTAATCCAAGCAACCTACTACTCCATGTCTTGAAGTATCTCGAGACCCAAGACAACATGATCCTCTAAACAACCCCAACTCAAGGGAGTAAGAAAAGGTCAACCATATAAGGCCTGAAAAGTTGCCATGCCAAGAGAATTACGGTACCCATTATTATAGGAAAACTCTACAAGGTACAAATAGTCCTCCCACCTCGACTATTGGTCCATCACGTACATGTGAAGCATGTCCTTGGGAACCTATTCCACTCCCTTTGTCTGACCATTTATCTTAGGATGATATGTAGAACTAAAATTAATATGGATCCCTAAAGCATGTTGTAAGTTCCATAACTAAAATGTGAACACTGGGTCTCAATCCAAAATGATCCTATGAAGAACTTCATGCAAGCACATAATATCCTCCATGAAAACACATGTCACTAATGAAACTGAATACAAAGATCTCATAGGTAAAAAATGGGAAACCTTTGAAATCAAGAGAAATTATATCCCAATAAAATGAAGAGAAATTGTATCCCATTTCCACTCAAGAATGGCGTGTAGCTACAAAAGACCTACGAGATGCTAATGCTTATCCTTCACTCATTGACACTCAAGGCATCTAGCCATGAGACCAATAACATCACACCTCATCTTTGTCCAATGGTACAACTATTTGAGGTTGGTGTGCATCTTCTTGATACTAGGATGTGTTGAATATGAATCACAATGTGCCTCAATCAAGATCATCAAATGAAGATCTTCAGACACTGGAACATAAATATGACCAAGATACTACAATAGTCCATCAAACTCCAAAGAATAACCAAAAAACTTACTCCAAAGGGCTCTCTTAGAATCTATCTTTGCTCTCATCTTTTGATACCATGTATCACTAGGAAGTGTCTCAAGAATAAGACCTCGCAAATCAGTACCAAGGGTCAAAACTAAGATTTCATGTCTCCTCCTACTCAAGGCATCTACAAAAAAATTCTCCTTCCCTTTGATGTAATGAACACCTATGTCATACTCGCACAAAAACTCTATCCAACAACGTTGTTGAGCATTCAAGTTCAATTGAGTAAAGATATACTATAAACTATGATGGTTAGTAGGAAGATCAAACCAATGACCCAAAAGAAAATGCCTCCAATGAACAATCACATGGACTACTATTGCTAACTCCAAATTTTAGGTGGGGTATTTTAGCTCATGATACTTGAGATTTTTTTACTCATAATCAATCACTCAACCCTCTTGCATGAGAATTTCTCCCCACACCATCCAATGATGCATCAATGCAAACAACAAAATTTGATGTGAGACTCAACACAACCAAGATAGGTGCATTGGTCAATAGCTCCTTAAGAATCTGAAAAGATGCCTCACACTTCTTTGACCACACAAACCTCTTCCTTTTGCTATGAAGAGAAGTAATAGGATGAGCCACTCTAGAGAAATCTCTCACAAAATGACAGTAGTAATCCACCAAACCCATGAAGCTAAGAACCTCTAAGACACTTGATGGCATTGACCAATCCACAATGGCTTGAATCTTTGAGGGATCCACTAATATAACCTCTCTTGAGATAATGTGGCCCAAGTATCTCACCTCACTCTAGAAGACCTCACACTTCACCAAGTTTCTATAAAGTTGATGGTCATACAAATACTACAAACCCAACGCAAGTGGACCTCATGTTCCTCCACTATCCTTAAATGAATCAAAATATCATCAAGGAAAAAAAGGACAAACCAATCCAGATAAGTGTAAAACACCCCATTCATCAAACTCATGAATACAAAAGGTGCATTCATCAACCCGAATGGAACCACTATGAACTCATAGTGTCCATAACAAGTATGAAATACCATCCAATTAATGCCAACCTCATGAATAAGAAGCTGATGGTATCTCAACTTAAGATCAATCTTACAAAACACCTTGGCTCCCCTCATCTAATCAAAAAAATCATTGATCATTGGAAAAGGATATATGTTCCTTACCATCACCTTATTCAATTGTTGGTAATCAATACACAAATGAAAAAACTTGTCCTTCTTCATAAAGATGACTAGTGATCTCCAAGGGGAAACACTAGGATGAATGTGTCCCTTCTCCAACAACTCCTCCAACTATGATTAAAAATCACTAAGTTCTTGAGTGGTCATGTGATAAGCTTCTCGAGATATAGGTTCTACCCCAGGTATGAGATTTTTTTTGAAATTCTATATCCCGCTTAGGTGGCATACTCAAAATATCACTCGAAGACACATTAGAAAACTCTAGGATGGTCATCAAGATTCACCTCCTAATACTCACCCTCAACAAGATCACTCATTGAGATGGAAAACATTTGACATCCCTGTCGCATGCTCTATTGCAGTTGTGTAATGTCCCTTATCCTGATTTACCCTAGAATTTTCCTATTGATAACAAATTGCAACAAATTAGGGTTAGGTTGTTCACCTTATTAAATAAACATCTCTTTAATGATGTAATCTTGGATTGAATCTTGCATTCAACACATGAAAAACATTCACAAATATGTGTGTATGCTTGTTAGGGTTAGACAATTGCATCACATTCATAGATTATCAATGATGCAACAAATTTGGAAGTTGGGAGAAGGGATATGATGGGTCCACTCGAAGCCATATGCCTGTAAGGAAGCTAAGGTAGTGGAACAACTTCCTACACTAATCTTGAGAGGAGGATAATGCAAAAATTTTACAGATTTTTAGCATTTATAGAAACTTAAACAAAAATAAATTAACATAAATATCATGCATACCACAACATAGTGATTTACATGGGGAAAACCCTTTTGGGAGAAAAACCCCACACTCCAAAAGTCGCCCAATATATTATTTATAAATTACAAAGATTACAATATACTTGTAGAGCAAGCTTTTCACAGGAGTATCACCAACCAGAGTTCCAGAGGCAACACGACCGCTATTAGACTCTTCAAATACATCACACTACGCAACCATAAGCAATGCGCTCATAAAATAGGGTTTCCTTCTAGGGAAAGTCAAGCTGATAAAATATTGGCCATTAGATATGAGACATAATGATGATCGGTCAAGATTTACAATAATAAAATATAAATAAAATTTCCCCCCCTCGCACCCCTTGTTGTCATCGGATGAACAATACCTTATGTATCAATAGTAACTTATGTAATTGTAAGGTTGAGACACATTTTTCCAACAATGCCAAGCCTAAGAGGGTGTATACCATAGCCCTCCCCCTTGGCGACTTGCACCTACTTTCCCCATAAATGTCTTAACACTTGTCATCCTATGGGATTAGGCAGAGCTCACAAGTGAGCTTTCTTGGATCCTACCACTTCACCTCAGGTCCTTCCCTCGTGAGGAGTCAGGTGAAGGTCATAAGTGGGCTTATGGCCCCTACCACTGCACCTTAGGCCCTTCCCACATGGTGGGTTTCAAACAATTAACATAATTATGTTTCAACATAGAAATCCTACTTTATTATCTTATAAATAATATGCATACATAGGTAAATGATTGTTTGCAACAATACATTTAATATTCCTTTCTTATGCAAGACTATACTTGTAGAGGCAATGCAATAAAGGGAAAAATACACTTGAATATAGGATGGATCTGATATACTCCTATTTATGTATATATATCCGATAATAGTAATATGTTGTGATACACAGGTTTGATTCTCTTCTCTTTTTGATCTGTATGTCTCTTCTCTTTGATCGATAATGTATCCTCCTAAGGTTCAATCTCACCCTTAATGTTTAGAGGATATTGCTAGTGTAAATCAAGCACATAAGAATCTACTATGCATATATATATATATATATTTGTGTGTGGGTGTGTGTGTGTGTGTGTGCGTGTGTGTGTGTATGTATGTATGTATTTCATACAAATATATATATTATTTTTCCTAATAGTCTTTCTTGCATGAATGAATATATATATATATATAGAGAGAGAGATATATATATATATACATAGATACATATATATACATACATATATCTATTGTAGTGTAGAAAAATGTATCCCTTTACATTTTCACACTTGTTTGGGCCCTCCCTATTAAAATTAGGTTTATTTATGCCTTATTTGGTCTTATTTTGCATCCACAAGCCTATAAATGCATTTTCATATGGATAATCCTGACACTTAATAAATGGAAAATCATAATTTAATGTTTGAGGTTATGTGTTCTAGATCTAGGTATCTGGGACTCATACGCCACCTTGGGCGTATGGGTCCCACCTAGGTCTCAGGACCTGATTTTAAATGTTGCATTAAACAAGACATTTCTTGGAGTTTGTGTCCTAGGTTTAAGCCACTGGGATTCATATGCCCAACCTGGTGTATGAGTCTCGCTTTAATCAGGACCTATTTTAAATCAAATTCTTGGCAATATTTTATTATCCTAGATCTAATGTCGGCTTGTAGTGTTGTAATTTTAGGAAATTTGGCATAAACAAGTATAAATAAAAGGTTAATTCACATAATTTATCCTAGTAATTCAAGTATCCTAGCAAATTCAAGTGATCTTATGAGCATTCAAGTTTTCGTCCAAGAGCATTCAAGAGTAAATTATCAAGCATTTGGAGCTACATTCAAGATTCAAGCATCATGTCAAAGTCTTCATGCATCATGTGTGTTTGTGAGCTAACATTTGTGATGTAGGTTTTCATGATTCAAGCAAGCATTCAAAGACATTATCTCATATCAAGATCAAGAGTCAAGATCCACATCCATTGGATCCATCTCAAATAATTTTGCAACCTTTATTTCAAGGGTTCGATGGGTTGCAACATTGCATTTGTTCATTCATCATTCCTTCATGATATTTCATTTCATTTCAAGGTTTAATTACCAAAATGGGGTTTGAACAAGGAAAACCCCTATTCCCTAACACAACATTTTTCCTTCTTTCTGTGTGTTTGTAGATTTAGGTGAATTAGAACTTGAAGATCCTTTGAAGACAAAGTTGCAAAAGTTGTCATCTTCATGGAAACTCACCCAAAGACCAAAATTCAGACTTTCGAACTTGGAGAATTAGACAAGATGAAAGGTACAAAAGATCTTTAGAGGCTATAGAAATACTATTCAAACCCTAATACTGGGACTAAATCTCCCCTCTAGGCGTATGAGTCCAAATATACCCTTTTTTTGCCATATTTTTGTAGATCTTGCATAGTCACCAAAAGATTCTAGATTCTGCCCAAATTCCTGTAGCAGGACTAGATCACCCAGTCTGGTGTATGAGTCCCAGTGCACTTCAAAAGGTATATTTTAAGGGTTACAGACCTTGCTTTAACTCCATCATTCTTCCAAGTACCTTTCTGTTTGATTCCAATTTGTTAATTTGCTTTCATGTTCTCAAGTTTCTAGGGTTTAGTGCATTAGAGTTTGTATTTATCCTTTGAAGCTTCATTTAATGGTGAACCCCCATTTAATCACACCTAAGGAAACCACCTAATCCCTTCCCTCAATTGAGTCACTTGGTTGAGGGATCTTGGTTTCCTAATGAACTAAAAAGTGAAATAGATCTGAAAGTTCCATCTCCCAAATGGTGGACGACTATTTTCTTTTGGTTCATTTTGGTGAACCTGACCTTTGGACCCTTGAATTTCTAATTTGGAGAACATTGTAAGTCCTAGATCTAGCTTGCATTAACTTTGCATTAAATTTGCATTAGTTGAATTACATTTAGGGCTTCTAAATCTTGCATTAGTGAAAAGTGCATATAGGTTGCATTTTTGTATCTTGCATCATTCAAATTTATTGGAAATCTCTACTTGCAAACAATCATTTGAAAATACAACCTAGAAACCTTAACATCAACTCAAAATTTGTTGAATTTGGTTTAAAAACCCTAATCTAGGACTCATTCACCCACCTAGGCGATTTAGTCATGTTGATGTGGGTTTTGTGACCTACACTAAACAGTAGAATAAAGTATCCAATGACTACCCTATTCTCTCTCGATCAAAGTATTCCACATGCTAAGATTGCGAGAGAGATCATGTGTTCAACTCCAAGGTTCCTTCTATGCAATGAATAGCTTCAGTTGGTTCGTTGTGATATGTTGTTTTCACGAGGGGACTTACACAATTGTTCGACAATCAACAACAATAGACAATAGATTAAAGGGGATTTCACGTGGTTCGAATGATTTGGCAGGTAAGTGCAAGTTTCCTAATACTAACAAAAATGAACTGAATTGAATGGCTGTAGGGATTAGAAAATTTGAGTCCTATCTAAGGGTGAGACGTGGGATCAATTTCAGCAGGCTTCAACCAGACTTTGCTTTGCCTTGTGTTGGACAACCTCTACAAAGTCGGTGCAATCTTCAAAGGGCTAACAAGAAATGTTCAAATCACAATTCAGCATAAGGACACCATCTCGACGACGCATGCCAAAACGTGGATCATAACCGAAGTTAAGCTTAAAAAGTATTCTAGTCGACCACACAAGGAAAACTTACCATCAACAAGCTTGCTAGTGGTATGGATTAAACGAAGCTGCTTTGATCAAACACCACAATCCACAACTAACTACGTGCATGAAAATGAAAATTGTTCTACTTTAAGTCCTACTTGAAGTAGAAGGACAAAGAAACCTCGCTAGCTACTCACAACAAAAGACGAGATCATCATCAATGAAAACTCTTTTTATTGAGAGTGTTCACAACAATTTCTTACAAAGTTTTCAAAGGAAAAACTTTCCTTCTTCAAACTATGCTATGCTATGAAACTATGCTAACTCTAAACTGTCTCTTTATGCTCTGATCTCCTAGCAATTTGATCTAATCTGTAATCTAATCTAATGAGGTACAAATGAGGGGGGATTCCCCTTTTATAGCTGGCCAAGTCCAATGGATGACTCAGATTACAATCAGATGGATGGCCCAAATTGTGCCACCTCATCGCTAACCCTAAGAAGAGGAGTGGAGTAATAAATGAACCAGAAGATTCCCACTCTCTCCCAAAATAGGAGAGGCAATTAATGCCCACTCTCAATCATCCAGAAGGTCATCATCCAGAAAGGAATTTCCATTCTCCTTCTCCTTGGCTAAAAAATCAATGAACCTAGTTAGCATAGCTTCAACCTCTTGAACTGAGATAGGTGGGATATGATCAAGCTTAAACTCCAACACTGTAACTGCCTACCCATGTCGAGTGCAAGACTTTCTCCAAGCAAATAAAGCATCCTGAGTGTTTTGGATAATGCTAGAGAAAGTTGAGGTGTTCTCAAAGTCATCTTGAACAAAATTCTTTACCTCTGAAAAGAAAGGCGACAGTCTACTCTTCAAACCATCAACAACCACCTCCCTAGAAGTCAGCCTCCTAGCAAAGATAGCCTCCAATGTGTTTAGGACTCCATCAAGAATGTTTTCCATGGCCTTTTTGACCCTGGCCGAATCTGCTTGTGCTGCATCAAAGTATCCTCGGCTGGTGACAACTAAAGAATACTAGCCGATGAAGTCATATCTATCATCCTCCTGTATCACGCCTCCCTCAACCAAAGTCTGTAAGGGAGTATGCATCAAATCTTCTAAACGAAGGACAACCTTGGTCTAATAGATATGCACATCACCCCAAGCTTGATCAACTACATCCATCCATGCCATAATGCCAGAAGCCTATTGATAAGAATGAGCAAGGGGCTCCATAAATTTTTGTCTTAGCACGAACACTAGCAACCCACTTATCCACCTCCCATGCCATCTTCCTCAAGTCCTCCAAGCCGCTAATTGACTCTCTGGGAAACTCAATTGGGAGCTCAATTGTAGGATTTGCTTTCCCACAAGGATGAGACAAGTGTTGTATGTAACCAATCAATGTCTTGTGCTCCTTCTTCAATTTATTATATTTGCCTTCAGTTCGAAGCAACCTGTCCTTGAGTCCCTGGTAGGAGTTATCACACTCCTCAATTATCCGTGCTCCAGTGGGGTGACCTAACTCCATGGTGGTGATCACATAATTCTTCGGAATGACCTCATCTCAATCACACTCAATCCTTGGTACAACCACGTGAAGGGTGCAAGAGCCATCTTCATCTATTGAAATCTTTGAAAAATTCCTAGCTCTCTTCTTTGTTGGAGGTGCACTGATCCTACTTAGGAATTCCTCCATCTCAACTGCTGGATCAATTTATTCAATGAGGCTCCTCCTCATCCTGTCTCTGAGCCAATATGGTACTACCTGCTATAGGTCAGAAATAATAAATGGCTGCTCATTCCTTGCTTCTTCTTCATGAACCTCTTCTCTAACTTCATCCTGACGAGGCTCACCAACTTCTATAGGCTGAGTATCTCCTGAACCTTGGGCCTCCTACCCTGTAATAGTTGCATCCTCTAATGTCACCTCAATCTCATGCTGGAAGCACGTATCTGTGGCCATTTCTTCATCTTCTTCTTGCTGGTTATCTCTGATAGGTGTGTTGATACTCTGGCCAACAGACTCCCTTTGCGGTGGCTGATTTTCCTCCTGTAATTCTTGCTCTTTATTCAACATATTTCTCTGATCAAAAAATAATGAAACCTCCTATATACTTGGAGAATGAGTCCCCACTGGTGTAGGTGATGCCACCTCAACTCTCGAAGGCTCTGACTGGACTGGTTCCTCTCTTCATGGCTCTGGATCTCGAGCAACCTGCTTCTTCTTTTTGATAGTTGGCGGCCTATGATCTCCCATTAAATTATAAGTAAGAGAGATTGATTTGCTCTTAAGCATGTTCATGTGTCTCTCGACCCATCCTCTTGTGAATGTCAATACTGGTATGCAAAGTGTATCTAAATCCATAACATTTGGCTCAGACCAATCCAGAAGTGGGAGTGGTGTCCTCCTTACTCTCTAATAGTCAGCCTACATGATGTTCACATCTTCGTCAACCTGGTCTAGCACTGGAACAATCTCACATTCCCTAATCATGCTCAATGGTATCCTAGAAAATATCTTTCTCCTTATCTTGGCTTCATCTGATGCACCTGCCCATAAGTCCTCAATGTGTGCCTTATGTCTGAATTCCTCTGACAATATCCATCTGATATTCTTGTGAGGATCATAATGTTGTCTGCTGGTATGATAAGAGAGGTGGAAAAAATAAAGCTCATTTTCTGCTTCCTTGGCTGCCTACAGTGAAGGACAAACTTCATCTGAATTTCCCATAATGATCAGGAAGTCAAGTCCTCTTTTCTTCTTCTTCTTCTGAATCTTGTCATAGGTAATGAGTTGCCTAGATATTTCTAACATCAAAATCTTGTTCGTAGGGTACTTGGGAAATCTGTAAGGATATGACAAGAACCCTTGCAGCCTGATGTAAGTGAATTTTGGAAATTGGATAAACCAACATCCGTACCTCTCTAGCAACTCTTGAGCCTCCTTTGATATTTTGTGATGAGCTCTTTGTTGAAGTGACCTTGTTATGTGCATAGTGAAGGCGTCATTGACTCTCTTGTAGTGAGATGTGCTCGTCAAGTGCAGCTGCAGACAAGCCTCATGAATCTTGAACTGCTGAGAGCCACACTTGATCGGCTCCTTGTATGATATTCCTCTATACTTTGTCATATGAGCCAACATGTAGATGATGTATGAGCCCATGTAAAATGTCTTTGTTCTCCTCAAACTCTTGAGCTGTTCATGTAAGTTATTGCTGATCATCATTGCCCAGTCAATGTGATCCTTTCCTTCCAACACGAGATTGATGTAGTAAAACATCCAAGGCTCAAAGATGAACACCTGGGGACATCCTCTGACTCTACTAAGCATCATGATTAAGTCACAATATTCCTGCTTCAAATCATCTAAGATTATCTGCTTTGACAGCTTCATGCGAGTTGGCTTGGGCTTGTTCATCCAATGAGAGTTTATCATATCAACACATCTTTCAAATGGCGAAGCATACATTCACTCAGCTCATTCTCTTGTCTTGTAGATCATCTTCTCATGTGTGGGAATTCCAAATGCCTCCCCAATGGCCTTCGGCATGAGGTTGGTGAACAACTTGCCATCCGGTGAAGTGATAGTCCTTCACTCTAAGTTGTAACAGTTAGCACACTCCATGATCAACTCCGAACACTGAATTTCTAGCAGAAAACCAGCAGCTGCATAAAGTCCACTTCTGGCAATATTATATGAAGTGACTGATGGGTGACGACCTCCAATCCCCATCATTCAGCTTCTGAAAGCTTCCAAATTGAAAGAGCCTAAATTTGTGTCACTCAACTTGCCTAGCTTCGAAGAGAACTTTGACTCTGGCAGGAACGACTTGCTCAACTTCTTGATCACAACTTGTCTTGATGCATTCGCCTTGCTGGATTCAACATTGTTCTCCTTGCCAGCCGCTCTTATTTCAGCCATCCTGCAAAAACAAAAGATAGTCATTAGAAATTTAACTTAGAAAAATAAAATTGCATTGAGGCTGCCAGGAGATAAAAAGAAGTGAGAAGCTTCAGCACTGAAGTCCAACGTCAAACCTCAACACTTTCTAGCAACACCAATTTCTTCTCAACACTTAGAAAATTTTCACTGCAACAACACAACTTTAGCACTTCAAAGAAATTCGATCCAAGCTAGCTCACTTTATCCACCTCAGACTTCTTCAAACTCGCACTTGCAGCAGTGAGAAAAAGATGAAATCCTTCACAACACCTAGAAATTTTCTCCAGCAGCAGCACAACCTTCAACACTTAGAAGAAATTTGACCAACTCAACTTACTTCAACAATTCCCTAACTTTGAATTTCTCCTCACTTTCCAAGTTTCAGCTTGCACTCAACAACTGATGAAGAAAATGAAAATCATCTCAATTCTTATAGCCAAGTAGATTTCTAGAAGAAGCTAATTTTGGCTAAGCCATTAAATTTCCACTCCTCTACTGCAGGAATTCGAATTTCCCTCCTCTGGCAGTTGCAACACTTGTCATCTAGCGTCAAGAATATTTGACCTTCTAGAACTTCAAAAATTCATCTCTATGGCATATGCGTACTTCATTTCACCAACATTTTAAAATTTAATTATTCCCTTTAAGAAGTTTATTTCACTGGCTGAGGCATTCACTTCATTATTTTATCCAATTCTGACCCAAGAAAATTGTTTCATGAGAAATTTGATTAAAAATTATCTAGGCATTCGGCTTCAATTTCACAAGCCAAGTCGCTTTACTTTAAAAAATAATATTTCTTTGCCTTAGAAAATTTTAATTTTCCTTAGGAAATTTCATTATTCAAGTGCCCGGGTAAAATCTCCGGCGAGGTGTGAAGAATTTCAAAATCATCTCCTTATTGAAGATATCC
>VDFB02066163.1:0-16228 GCA_007258455.2 Sequoia sempervirens
GTTGAGGTTGGGGGTAAAGATTAAGGTTCTATGATAGAGCTTGGGGTTAGTGTTAGGGGTCAATTGGGGCAAGGGTTAGTATTAGGGTTAGGGTTATGGTTCAATTAGGGTTTCATTAATGTTAGTTTTAGAATCATAGTTATGTTTAGGGTTTGATATAAAATTAGAGTTAGGTTTGAAGTTAATTAGTGTTAGTTTTAGGGTTGGGGTTATGGTTAAACTTATAATTAATGTTAGTATTGGGATTAGATTCTATCACTTTAATAAAAATAATCTTCTATAAATTCATTCAATTTTTTTTTGAAATTATATAATTTAAAATATTTTCAAATTTACCTATGTTGATATATGAGAGACATATCAAATCTAAACTCTATACAATTTCTAGTTAACTTGACAATGTGTATAAAAAGGTTTAAGTTATGAATGTTATAATATAAAAAATAAATGTGTTTTCAATGTTTATTTGTCAATTTAAAAGATGTGCCAATAATGTTGCAATCACTAATGATTAATTTTTTCTTGATGGTTAAAAAAAATAGATTGGTAAGTAAATTTATCATTCATTTTTTTCTTGATAAGTAAATCAATATTTCATAAATTTATCTATAATTTTTTATTTAATTTTTCTTAATTATATTAAATTGTTAAAATTTAAGTTGTTTTATAAATAATTTTATGTGTTTTTTTATAATTAACTTGATATTGTGTGCTTGGATTATGAATGTTTATAATATAAAAAAAATACCAAAATTTATTTTTCAATGTTTATTTGTTGGTTTTGATAGCGAATAATATTGCATGGTAATGATTAAATTTTCTTGAGATTGGATTAAGTGATGACTGACGAAATTATTCTATGTTAATTTAATGTTATGAATGCTATATAATATAAAGAAAAAAAATATTTCTAATATATTTTTTTTTAATGCATCTTTATATTTTATAAACAAACATCTAAAATAAAAATGTGATTGTAAAAAAAAATACAACTTAATGAGTGAACATACATTTAAAATTTAAAAGTGAAATTATAAAACAAATTGTAAATTTATTTTATTTTTCTTCTATAAATAAAATTTTTTATTTGTCGTCCGCCTAGTAATGCCCACTTCTCCTTTTAATGAATGTTTTATTTTGCAAGGGTTGATTTAGTGCTGCCATTGATCTATTTCCTGCAGATATCAACGGTGCCCACCATCCCGTGATCGAGAATTGAAGGATTATGAAATCACGGGTGGGTGCCATGTGTCCTATCCGAGGGATCAAATTTGAGCTATCACTAACCAACTACCATTTGATCTGAGTCGTTCCCCACCATCCCGTGATGGTGTTTGGGTTGATTGCGAAATCACGGGCGAGCGCCACGTGTCTCATCTGATAAAGCCTAAAGAGTAAAGGAAACACTAGCCGGCTTTAAATGTATTAAGGGGTGGATTACTAAAGTGTTCTCGAGACACACATGTTCTAAATTGACGGATATGTTATAATCTCATTGGAAAAGCTGCTCGAAGGTTAACGACATGGCTGGTGACTGTGTTAAAGGAACGAGATCAACGACACCTACTATCCCGCGATCAGGGATTACAAGGATCGCGATATCATGGGCGGGTGCCACGTGCCCTTCCTAAAGGATGAAATCTGCATGACCATTGATGAGCTGTCTCTTCAAGATTAATAGTGCCCACCATCCCGCGATTAGGAATTTTGGGATCACGATGTCGCGGGTGCCTACCACGTGTCTCATCCAATGAAGCCTAAGGAGTGAAGAAAGTGTTCGTCGGTTTTAAATGTATTACAGGGTAGATTACTAATGCACTTGTAAGATGCACGTGTTTTATTTCAATGCAGATGTTATGATTTTAAGGGAAAAGCTGCTCGATAGTTAAAGGAAAGGATGACGACCATTTTTGAAGGAGCAAGATTTATGGTAAAAAGATCGACGGTGCCCGCCATCCCGCGATGATAAATCAAAGGATTGCGATATCACGAGCAACCGCCATGTGGCATTCCTTCACGACATATGACATAGTGGGCCCCTTTATTGTCATGTTGGTGATTATGTTAGCCTGTTTTGAAGATGGATGTCGACGATTTGATCAAATTGAAGGATCAACGATTCAAATTTAAAAATGTATAAAATTATGGTTGGAGCCATTCGTGCAGCTCATGAGTGAGCTTTAATGGTGGATAAGACATCCACTGGTGGAATTTGATCGACATAAAATTAATTTACTCATCTCATTTACATATCACAAAGCATCCAAGTATTTTGTGAATATAGTTTCAGAGCCAAAGGTGAAATTGGAGTTTGTGCAAAAAAAGTCGTGAGTTAATTTTCTCTATTTCCCAGTCATTCTGCACCTAAATTTGGGAAAGGGGGGGTCTGCTATGCTTGTCACTAAGTTCATTAAAATATTTTGTTAGGGCTATTGTTTAATCATAAATTGTGAGGAATTGCAGTATTTTTACTCTGTAATTTCCTATCTTTGCTTAGTCATAGCCACTTGAAGTGTAACATTGTAGTGAGACCCTAGTTTGTCTAAAATGGTGCCAACCAAGCAACACTCTAGCCACATTGAGTATTTGAAAAGAAACTTGTACGATGATTTCTTAGATTAATTTCCATTATCAACAAATGAGAGAAGGAAAGGTTTGGTGTTGATGCGAGGGAAAATCTTAGGGGAGGGGTTGGTGTGTAATAATTCCAACATTACTGATGCTAGGGTTCCACTCACGGGCTTAGAAATGTTTAGATTATGAGCGTGGGCGAGAGGAATTTCCTCATCCTTTTCAAATGGATGGATGTCTGCGACATGGGAAAGGCTGGTTGTTCCAAATGTGTTCCTGATGTGGACTTGCCCAGAGCATTGGCCAAAAAGATATGACCTATCACATGGGTAATCGGAGATAATAATGGAGGGGTTCTATTAGAAATTAACAGAGATGTTATCCAACAGACTTTTGATTTGAGTGAGCCAAGTGATGACTTGGTTCCTATTAATCTTGAAGAAATGAAGCAAGAGTATACAAAAATTTCAATCTCTTTTTGGATTAAGGCTGCTTCCACCTCTGTCCCGGTTAGGCAGAGTTCACAATTCACATCAGCCGGTGACTGGAACCCTTGAGATTGGGTATTTTGGAAAGCCTTTCACGGCTGCTATTCACTATGTCAGATTTTGGGTTTCAGCCCTGGTGCAGTAATGTCGATTGCATACATGTTCATAGGGGTGCAAATACAACACCCTAACTTCTCTGTAACATACGACTTTGCTTCTTTTTTGGTGGAGAGGAGAGATGAAAGACTGTTGAAGCTGCAAAATGGTGATATTGGTACTCAATTCTTTCAGTATTCCATGTTGATGCATATGTTCTTGTTTAGGAATGTTGATTTATTTGCTGAGAAGATGAACTTAAGACAATCAATTAATGGAGAAAGATTGCCGGTACAGATATGGGCTACAGATTTGTCCTGTAATAAGGAAAGCACTAATTGTGTGCAATTTGATAATTGTTTTGCTACAATATTGAGGGCTAGATTGATAGTAAATGTACCTAGGATCCCTCAGGAAGTGCATGATTTTCTTAGGTCGAAGGAGAGGAAACCAGAATTGAGGGTTTTACATAACTGGGGTGACATTATCCCATATCCAGTTAGCACTGTCTTGAGAATATATGGATTTCAAGGAACCCCTCACATACTGCCATACAATATGCCACCAAGACTAGGGTTTGCAGAAGTTATGTGGCAGATGGGGTGTATTCATGAAGATAACCTAACTAGAAAGGGGAAGGGAACATTATTCCCTGATTATATAGTAGTGTCTGACTTTACATTTTCAAAGGGAGGCTAGACACATTTTGACAAATTGTTTGTTGATTACCATTTGAGATTTGGTCCAAGGCGACAATATGATCCTAAAGGTTTCTTTGCTATTTTTAGACAAAGAATAAAAAGTGGAAAATTTGCACATGAGTTCAATTTCCCTAAGGACCTAATCAGGAATGAATTTTATTTAAATAGATAGGAATTGAACAAGGAAAAGTGGATAGCTTATAGTAAGCTATTGGATATTGTGCATGAAATGGATCCGACGTATGATCCATTGATGGAATTCACTCCATACCATAAGAGAATTGATTTTTTAATGAAAAATTTCAAGGAGATAATGGACACCTTGACAACCAAAAAGATAAATTTAAGGCTAAGTCTGGATATGTAAGGACAAAGTGATATGCCAATTGAAACAATGCCAGTATATCAGCCTACAGAAAGGTGGCCCATCTATAGGAGGAAAAGGGATACTGGCGGTGATGAGGAAGTAGACAAAAAAGGGAAGAAAATAATGAAGGCGCCTTCACGACCAGGCCCAAAATTCAAAGTACCTAGGACTGTCAAAATCATTGAATTAAAATCTGCTTCTACCCGAAGCGCGGTCATCACCACTGCAGCCAAAACCCTAAGAGGCAAGGAGTAGAGGATCTCTAAATGAAGTATTGTTCTTGATCAAGACATGCGGGGTTGGTATGTAATCCCCTCCCTACGTCGAGGTGAGGTGGTTCTATCCAATTTGGATATGAAGGGTAAGAGTGTGTAGGATGCAAGAATGAAGACTTGCAAGGAGTTCTTAGATGACAATGCATTTGTAAAGACTTGTATTCTTGCAATTGGCATGGAGGATGAAATTTGAGGAATATCAAAATAAATGCAATGAGATAAGAGAACTAAGGCCTGATAGGTCAGATTAGGAGAATGATGAAGAAGTAAAAGTTGAACTAATGGAAGAGTTCAAAACACTCTGAAGAAAGGAAGAACAACTAGTGAATGGGAGCTGGTGTTTTGTTGATTTTCACGAATGGACATTCTTGAGATGTGGTGGCTTTCAATGCCATTATGAAGTCAGAATCATTCAGGATTACGAAGAAGAGTTAAAGGCATAAGTACAAAACTCATGTGTGGAAGTATGAGACCTTGGCAATTTGGGCATTGACCACAAGGAAGAAAGCCAGACATTCTTGATAATGAGCCTGGAGGATTAATAATGAAGAGGGTTTCGAGAGACTACAACAACTGAAGCCACTAGTTTAACTGTGAATGTGGCCAAGTTGGCCCAAAAGACTATTTAAAGGGAGGAGGCTAAAAGAAAGAGCCTAATGGAGAAGTATAACATTTTAATTAAAGAATATAGTAAAATGCAATAGAGGAATGTTGAGCTACAAACTGAAGTAGAAAGGTTCAAGTATAGACATACTGGATGCTCCAGGAACTAGCACATCACCTTCCACAGTAGGGTCAATGCCTCCTGCTTCTCCAAATTTTTCTACACCAGGGTCTCCCATTCAAAATCCTGCTCTTACCCCTCCTCTAGAACAAGTTGATGAATAAACAGAGTGCTCTGTTGATCCAACAAAGAGGCAGCTCATGTAGGAAATTGATCAATTACATACATCACTAAGGGTAAAAGAGGATGGTTTTCTTTCAAAAGAAAAATAAATTGTTACTTTTGTTTTGGAGCATTTAAATGAAAAGGTGGATAATAAATTTCCCTCTATACATTCTTTGTATTCTTTTCTATTTGAAGCAATAAATAATATTGATAGGGATCAGGGGATAGTGATTCCAATAATTCAAAATTGGATCCCTAGGGAAAATAATCTAGATGTTATGAATAAAGCCTCAAGGTTTGATGTAAATAACAGGCCCCAATCATTGAAGCCTACTTATATATTAGTTAAATCACTGCAAGGTTTTTGGAGCTTACCAGATGATCTAAGTAGGAAGATTAGGGAATTGGTAAAGAACTTCAATGATTGGGGTAGCACACTGTTACCTGATATAACTAATGAGTAGGGGGAAATCAGAACACTCCAACAATGGCAAGATCAAGCAAGTAAAGTCATCAATAATCAAATTAAAATAATTTGTGATGACTCAGATTATGATTTGTTGGTAAATTGTATGGATAAGATTATTGGTATCGGCTCATTCTTAGAATATTTTGAAAGAGATGCTAATTAGGTAGCGGTAAAGTATTTTCCTTATAGTACAAAGGTAAAAGAGGTGATTGATTTTGACTGGCCAACTGACGAAGAATACCAGAGATGGGTGGCTAAGTATTTAAATGATGATGAGTAAAAAGAGTGGGCTACCGACAGGTGGCAAATCAAATGTTGCGGTTACAGCGTTTCCAGTTTTATATGGATGACTTTCTTGGCATGGGTTTCGCGTGGTTTTTTGTTATTGCATCAACCTTCCTCCATTGACATGATGAACGAGAATATGCTTTAGGATGATTGTTGTTGTAACAATTTTTGAACAAGAATATTTTTCAAGGTGGTGGTTGTTGTAACAAATTTTAGAATATCACCAGGTGCTCCAATTGACTTGTGACAGGTGTACTTTCTGGCCTGGTGCTTGTTTGCTCCTTCATTTTCTATAAGAAGGATTTCAAGGTCAGAATTATGGGTTAGCAAGTTAGATAATTTTGTCGAGTCTAGGTGAAGTTGTAAAGTGAATTGTAAAGTCTAATGGTTTTAGAAAAATGCAATTTAGGTTTTGAGTCATTATGTAACAGGTTTTGAGTTCATAGAGATTTAATGTTGTATAACAGTACTAGCATTTGAGTTGAAATAAAAATTTGAGCTCATGTCTCTCCATTGTATATGCATATCTGAACTTTGCATGTGAAATAACTAAGGGTTGTTTTTATCCATCATCTCAATTGTGTATTCTATTTTAGCTTTTAATTCAAGGAATTAATCAAAATGCTTGAATGAATTATAGGGAATATGTGTTGTATAAGGATTTGATAGTAGTCACAGGTACGAAATACTGCGATGAGAAATTGTAATGCAATATTGTCGAGGGATGCTTATATGTGATGTATTAAATCTATTATAAACCTCTAGATGCTTATGGATTTCACTCCTGCAATGGATATATAGCACTGATCTAAGTTGTAATTATTAGTGTAGTTTAGTATTTATTTGTCTTTGCCTAAAGCTTGCTACAAATTGCAATCATTGACTATCTTATGCAATGGATTGTGTTTAGTTATCTCCGCTCTAGATGGTGATGTGTCTATGAACAACCAATTCTAGTTGATATTATCTTATAAAATTGTTGAGAGCTATTAAGTGAGATCATGTCACGCTATTGTTAATAATGGTTTAATGGTGCGAGGGTTGTAAACACATTAAAAGGGATCACCCTCAGGTCTTGCGAGAGCCCAAAGTAATGCAGGAGGCTTTAAAGTCTCGTCGGTTGAAGTCGGTCCTTTAGAGCTGCCTTGATTGGAATTGTATTCCATAGGTACATATTAGAAGACAAACACGGTTACATTGTAAAAGAACCAACATACATGTCAACCCTTGAACAACCACCTCTACAACTAGCTTTTTTAATCCTTTATAGTCACTGAAACGCAAAACACACTAATTTCAAAGATTTGTTAACATCACTATTGAAATGTTTTAATTTTTTAACCTTTCCAGGCATTAAAAATACATCATTAAATTAGTATGTAATGGCAAAATTAAAAACATCATGAATTAATTATGTATCCACATAAGTCAAATATAATTCTATCAAGAAATTAATATCAAATAGATAATATAATCGCATAACTTATACATTTCAATGTCATTGATCTTCTTTTTCATCCAACTCTTTGTTTATATCATCCAATCCAGATTTGACATTGTAAGGATTGGTCATATCATCATCATCGTCATCAATACCAGTTTCGATAATGTCATCATCCACACGGATGTCATTTTCATGAACATTAACTCTTACATCATCATCATCTAGTTCCTCCACTTCGACATCTTTGTTAGGGACATTATCAACTAACTGTTGATCCTGATCATCATCTACATCATCTTCTAGTTCTTCGGTATCTTCTTCTTCCACCACATTATACTTTACCGGCCTACCTCTTGGATCATGTCTAACAACAAATGACCAACTTGGTTTACCTAGAACCTACATTGTAAAATACACTCACATTGGCTTGGAAGAACATGGGGCTCATTTCGGCTATTTCGATCAACCTTGTATTAACCATGGTAAATCTATTATCATGTTCAATAACGATTCTCTGAGGATCATTTAATTTAATTGTACATCTGTACCTTAGAACGAAGAATAAAGTGTCGAAGGACTTAAAAGTCACCACTCAAGTATATCATCAAAAAATCCCATAGTATCAATCTTCTGAGACTTATGGATGTATGTCGCTTCTAGATGAAACATTAGTCACCTGAAAGACTACAGTTATACTAGAATCACAAGTTTTCTTCATGTCATCCAACATTTTGATTCAAAATTTATAACCATTGCACCACATAGCCTTGTGGTGTTTCACTTGCAATATGTCAAATATGTAAAAATTATTGCAATATCGTCAGTTGATAAACATATTTATTCTTGGCCAAATGTATGCAAAGAAAATAATCTCAAGATATATATACATCGATATACTTGAAAATAATTAAATAATATGGGTGATTAATATATTTATATGTACCTATTTATCTCTTAAACCATATGCTAAATAAATTTCCCTTTGTGTAACATTGGAATCTCCATTACGATGAGCTTATTTAACCAATGAAGCCACACCTTCCCATGTTAATGCGCGACCAGATTGTTGACATCGTTCAATCCATATAGTCATCCAATCAAGATTGTTGGCGATGTACAAATGTAGTGCATCCCACTCTCGACCAACTGTACCAAAATAAATTAAAATTCACAAACGATGTATAATTAGTTAAATACCACAATATATGACCTTAATTGATAATTGATGTATATTGAAGATTAAAAATTAAATAAGTACAATATGCATAAAAACCATATGTAAAATGCATTCCAATTAATCTCCATGGCCATCTTATAATTACCTCTCACTTTCCTCAATCTACCTTTCCCCAACAGGTACTCCCCTTTGAATTTGTTAATGGAGTTGGGATCTCAAATGCGATCTAAATGGATCTTTGCTGCAAACTTAGGAAGATATTCATTAATGTACACCATGGTCTAGTATACCATATATCCCTCAACCATAGAACCCTCAGGATGTGCTCTTTGTCTAACCAAAGCCTTCAAAAATTTCAAGTGCCTCTCAACCATCCACATTGACCTTGTATGTACAGGTCCACACAATTCAATCTCCTCAGCGGTATATGAGGTGGTAGTGTTCTTGTGCATTGAAAAATGTTGTGAAGGTGAACACTTTTGCATTTCACATTAGATGAGGAATTTTTCTTCCAATAATTTATATCTTCTTTATGGTTTTCTTTAGATGACAGCGATCTACAAGTGATTCAAGGCTCCAATATATTAACGAAATTTAACAAAAATATACAGTATATTACATAACAAGTAAAAAAAAATAGCAATTATAAGATGTATACAATGAATTGAACATATCTCACTACTTACCTCATGTATTTTCCAAGATCATAACTTGCTTGACATTGTTGTCAAGTTGTGCGGGAGAGATAGAGGTAGAGCGTCTTTGCCAACAATTATAAAATAATTTTTTCATTATTTTTCCAAAATTAGTAAACACAATACACTGAAAAATACATGCATTATACAAGTGTATATAATATACCAGAATAATTACCTTAATAAAGGTATGCCAATCATGCGTTTTCATCCCTGACCCAAATTCACCTTTCTTTGTTATTATATTGTTTATGTTCGCAGCAAATCCTATGGGAAATTGAATTTTTTGTATGACTTCTTTTATAGCATTGCTTTGCTGCTCTATCAATAACCAAGGAAGGGAACTTATATTAATTTGGTCTCCATCACTATTTAATTGAATGACATTTTTCAAATTGCATGATTGGCTTCCTGAATGTCACTACAAATTTTGACAATTTTTTCTTTGTCATGCCTTCCATCCAATATTTTCCATAATGTTTCTATTATATTCTTTTCGATATGCATTGTATCAAACAAATTCATAATTTGTAGCTGCTCATAGTAGGGCAACCTACTAAATTATCTAGGATAACTTTTCAGTCCCTGTAGAAGCTGGCCATTAATGCCTTGATGACCTTCATGAAGTATATAAGTTAAACAAATTAACAACGACAATCATTTTCAATTACAACATGAGTAAAAACAACACAATATAAAATATAAATTCAAAACATATCATATATGATAGATAAACAATTTGATCCGATGTATAACCTTGATGATTAATTCTATTATATTCCAACTTCTATAGATGAGGTGACATTCTTCATGGTTTTGATGTAGTCTCCTCTTTCCCATTGAAAAGATGTTTTTCAGTAGTTTGATACTTATGATTTCTATGGAGGAAGTGCCTATACTCATCAAACACCCACTTTCCTAAACTTGTTGAACGACGAGATTTCATCTTTGAACCACAAATTAGACATGCAAATTTTCCCTTTATTTGAAGATCTGCAAGATGATATATAATTGGATTAAAAATGTTAATTTTTATAATTATATATAATGAATAGATTATTTTAAAAACATTCATGATATCTACTTCATCAAATTAAATATTTTTAAAGTGCAGTCGAACATTATAACATACCACAAAAATTTGTTAGCCCTCGGGCATCATGAATTGTCCATACAAGCATTGCATGGAATTAAAATTATCTTTGTCCTATTGGTATGGAGACGTCATAAATAGTGATGCCAATCCATAACTTTAGTAACTCGTCAATAAGAGGCTTGATATATACATTCATATCTTTAACTTGGTACTTACCTAGTTGAATGAACATAAACATTACATAATTATTATAACCATTTTACTGCAATATATATAAATTAATGTACATGACTATTAAATAGAAAAATATAAGTCATTATGCAGCAAATAAGACAAATGAGATGCTACTACATTAAAGAAAATTGATGTAATAAAATACTTGGAACAATCATTGACAACATTATATGCTCCCTCTTTATTGAAATCCATGGAGGGTATTGTGATAACAAAAAACAAACCCTACTTGAGTAAATAGATCAACTCTCCAAATGGATTGACATCATCGCTCCAATGAAAGCTTGAGATTACGAGGTTCTTCTTTAAAGTGTGGCCATTTTTCGTCCATGTCCCTAAAAATAGAACCATCTATAGGCATTCAAAGAATGTCATCTCCACTTCTATTCTGTGCATGGTAATCCATCAATTGTGCTAAGACTTGGCACCTAAATAATTGTTGCATACATGGAATAATGGGAATATAATGAAGAACCTTGTGAGACACCTTTTTTTTTAGTTGATATGTTTGATATCTACTGATATGACATTCCGAGAATTCTATTGCAAATTTATGTTGTGTTTATGATATATAATATGATCATTGGGACATGCATCTATTGCTTGATACTCCATTCCGATATCTTTCATAATGGCACATAAATCTCGGTATGAGTGAGGTAAAATATTTGATGGTGGTAACAAAAATTCACCAATCAATCTACAACAAATTTTTTTTTGTTCATATAAAGAATATTAATGGTACATAATTCATCCTGTATTTAATAGTGATGAACTAACAACAATTAAAATAGATGAAAAAAGATGACATATATGGCATACCTTAACATTCGTGAGATTGCTATGTTTGATAAACCATTCATAACCTTCAAGTTCAACAATAATACAATAGAGAGAAGAGTTTTTTCAGAGCCTTCATAAAGGGGCTTGTATGCCTTGTCAAGTACAGGTAAATCATGAACATGATCAAAGTCATCTTGATCATCATGATTAGCTCTGCCACTAAATGTGGCATGGATCAATGTATTCATACCATCATCTTCAACTATTTTTTCTGGTGCATGATCATCTTCTTCCATAGGATCATTAACTTCATATTTGATATTCATAGCTCCATGTTCGTCCACTTGCAAAACCACATTCTCCAGGCCGTGATAATCCATATCATCTACCCTAGGGTGCCCCACCTTTATAATAATGATAGACACAAATAAACCATGATCATGATCAAGTGATTATATATATATATAATGTTAAAACAATATAAACATTTACAAATTCAATCAATATAAACACATATAATGAACAACTTATCAATGGATGATAATCATGCCCCTTCAACATGACCATGTTGCCTACAATGTTTCTACCAGGGATTAAAATTCATCTCGCCTTTAAGCTCTTGTAATTATTGCAAGGACAATAACACATTTTCCATTTACCCTCCTTTTCTTTTCAATCTAGTCGCATAATCTATCAAGTGTCTCTTCATTTTGTTCGACTAATATTATCCTGACATAATTTTTTCTTACCAAGCTTCGATTATTTAGATCTCAAAAATATCAAACTCACACTCCAATAATTTTATTCATAGATGTGTAATACAATCTAATAATTTTGATATTTTGCACAAAAAAATTTGCATGCAACCACCCCCAAAGAGAAGATAGTCTAAAGTTACCAACCCAAAAAAAAAGACTTACAATGCTAATTCCAAAACTTATTAAATTATGATTTTACTATGATTTCCAACCATTAAGACTCCTAAAATCAGAAATATTGAACTCGACTCAAAATTCTGCACAACAATGGAGGTAGCGAAGTTGTAGCATAAGGACCCATTCCTAAGGAGCAACAAGTCAAAATCATCATTGCTAATGTCAATAGGGATTTATCCTTTTAGTTAAAGATGCAATGTGTCACTTCTTATCATGAGCTTATCCCTAGGCCCCTCAACATTGAGAGAGCCCTAATAAAATAATAGAATCATTGGTAAAGGCATGATTAGGGGTACAAACCCCAGGCCTCCTTAGAAACATAAACAATAACTATAGCGGATTAGTGAGGTTGCAATACCAGAAAGATTGAGACATTGTAGGTAATAACAAAATCTTGTAATCTAAAGATTGTAGCCACTAACAAGCACACTATGTAGCTTACTGACATTTGTAAATGCAATCTACGGTAAGAAGAATGACAGTCACTTTAGATGTGACAGTCAAAAACAGGCTAAGCAGTGATAAGATAATAAAGCTCAAACCCTCAAGATAGTAAAGTGGAGATTTTAACAATGAGTTTCCCATCCCCCTGCTGACCTTTAAGGGTTTTTAAATGCTTTTGGTAGTGTTAGACAAGGCAAATACAATCATGAAATGACTATCCAAATGAAGTAATAGTAGTAATCATATGTTCAATGTTTCTTCTGAGCCATTAATGTATAATGGAGGTAGTGGATTGCATGTTTGAGCAAAGGTTTAGAGACTCCACCAAAGATGGGGAGAATAGTGAATAATACCTTGTGGACTCATGAAGTAGTGTCAATAAGGTTGAAGGATCTTAAGAACTACAATATCATGAAAACAAATGAGTCCCCCTCAGTGAAGTAGGTAGTCTATAGGGCATCAAGCTGATTTTATAGAAGGATGCTCATGAAAGGAATCTCAAGATAGTGAGTGAGCTATTTGAGATTGCAACTGAGGGTGCAATAACTAGTCTTAAAGGAAGTTAGCAAAGTAATAAATGTGCAAGAAAATCGAATCATACACAACAAACAATTCACAATGTTATCTTCCATAATGCCTTGAGTTTGAAGACAAAAATCTCATTGTATCTTCATGATGAAAGTGCTGACCTTAATGGTCAATCACTGGAAAACATGATTTTAAATTAAACATGCTATTGTGCTTATGGAGGCAACATTTTAAGTAAGGCAGTGAGTGGTGGTTTGAACAATGGTAGGTATGAATGACTTGCTTTATATGCATACTATGCAGTCTAGCTTAAGATAGCATTCTTAGAAGAGATTGAAGGTGGATTATGGAACTCAAGGGTTACCATGAAAAGGATTAAATCAAAGACTGAGAGCTATTTAAAAACCACAGTCATGAAGATATTAAAGATGTCACATGCAAAACCCTAGTAGTTGGAGTAATGAATAAGTGCCAAAGAGGATAGTGTGCTGGGGCAGATTTGGGAGATCTCCACATTATCTAATTACAGGAAAATACATCATTTATTTATTTTTTTAATTAAAAGAAATCATTCTAAACCCTATATAGGATACATTGATACTTCAAAATCCTCTAAAGGAATTTGAGATTATGCAAATATAGGTCAAGTAACATTCATAAGGTTTAGAAAATCTTGATCACTCTCTAGAATAGCCCATTAAACATGGGTTGTGCTTGAATGCACTACATAATTGATATAACACAACCACTCTGCATATCAACCAGAGTTATAGGCTCTTTATTGCAGCAAGAGGTAATCACTCTTCAATCATGCTATAATTACATCCTAACCTGTTAAACTTGAGACAACCTTAATGCACCCAATGATGATTGACACCTACATTATACAACCTGAATTAACTACATTATATGAGTGCCTCCATTTCTATCACAACATAGCCACATTAAACTTGGGTCACACATGAACACATCTTGTATTTGTTATAGCACAACTATGCCACATGACCAATAGAGTTATGGATCACATAATTACAGTCACAAGAATTTGTTCCTCGGTTGTGATCTTATGGTATTCCACACAACAAAATTTGGACATGAAATTCTCAGAACCCTTAACCTCTAAAAATGAAATCTGATGAGATGTTGCTTTAAAATATGATTTTCAAACCTGGAACTACAAATCTGACTTCACAACTGAATTCTACAAAAAGACAATGACTACCCTCAACTTGGCGATATCTTCTTGAATTCTTTCTAATTTTTCCCAAGAAAATCATCCTTAGTTCTCCACAAACTGTCTCAAGTAGAGCAAAAAATTGTCATAATAAATCAGGCGCGAACTCACTTTTCTTTATGTCGGCCACAATTTGATTTTTTTTAATTTTTCATGTTTGTCAAAAATTCGCGAAACTGATAGCTGACATTTCGACGAACCCCAGGTTCATCAAAATTTTGACGAACGTTGGGGATAAACTTTCAAAAAATTGGAAATTACACATCAAATTTTACAAGCACCCGAAGAACATCGAATTTTACATATTTCATCAAAAAATTTTGTCGTATTTTGCAGTCAAATGTATTAGTGCTAGCAAACACAGTATCCTAGATCAACTTAAGAAGACCCCCACAAAGATCTCTATCTTGGAACTATTGAGGATATCCCTCACACATAGGGAGATCTTAGAGAAGGATTTATCCTCATCATCCATCCTTGAGGATATGGATATAAAATAGTTTCAAGCTATGGTAGGGCATATCACTATCCCTTATCTTCTCACCTTCTTAGAACAAGACCTACCATCACAACCATCACATAGCTATACTTTACACCTTGAGGTCATTTTTCACAAGAACAAGGTTAAAAGAGTCCTAGTAGATGGAGGTGTTGTTCTAAACATTTGTACCCTTTAGTTGGTTACAAATGGGTTATTCAGAGGATTCTATTAAGAAAGCAAAGAGTATAACCATTAGAGCATATGATGATCAAGAGCGGGTATCATAAGGCATCATCACACTACCCATCCAAGTGGGACTCTTCATTGTGGAGAATACATGCCAAGTGTTAGACCTTGATCAGCCCTACAAAATCTTGCTTGGTCAACTGTGGATCCATGCCCTAAAAGTTGTAGCTTCAGCATATCATCAATGTGTAAAGTTTCATTTTGAGGATAGAGAAGTTACCATCCATGGAGATCCTAAACCTTTTCACTACTGCAAGAACCTTGAGGCCAAGTTCTACAAAATTCCCCAAATACCTAAAAATGATGAAGGTCCTACAACCTCCACTTCATTTATAGATCCATCATCCCTTGCATCTACCTTAGAAACAAAGACACCCATTGTGGAGAACATTCTTGACATCAAAGCAGTGATCCAGGATGATGGTTGTGGAGATTATAAACTAATGAAAGATACTTTTGTGTTGGGAGAGCTACCTATTTCTCCTAAAAATCATGGGAAACCTAGACCTATCACCAAAGTGGTCAAAACATTAAATATGGCATCTACCACCTTCACTAAGTAGGGGGGTTTGAAAAAAGAAGATGTCAATGAGGATGTCTCTAAACTACTCTATCAAGATGATCGACCCATCCCCGTTCTTCCCATGGAAGATAATAACAGAGGCTTGTAGCTAATGAAGGGATGGGGGTACAACAAGAATGTGAAATTGGGTCAAAACGGAAAAATTTGCTAGAACCCATCATTCTTGAGAAACATCCAAATAATCTTGGCTTAGGATGTACTACT